>CAUYQG010106278.1:0-11874 GCA_963574415.1 Tarsius wallacei
AGTTAGTATAGGGTTTTTTACAGCTAACTTTAGAAATTTCATCGTTCCCATTTTCTACTATTGTGACTCTGGCCTTAATACAATTTACAGTTTATATTTGGGTTTTTAGAAGCTTTATTGCCAATGATCAGCTTTATATATTGAGAATTAGGAATTAGAAACCTTTATAGGAATTAAAATAAATATATAGGATTTTAGAGTAGCCATTTTGTTAAGAGATTGTAATCAGTTGTTCCAAGAAGTGACCCACCGTGTACTTTGGACTAAGCCACATTCCTTAGGAACTGGTTTGGGCTATAATTAAGAGCTTTTTATAACTTCGATAGAATCAGCGTAGTATACAAAGGAGTTAGGATTAACTTTAGTCGTTAAATGTTATATATGCATAAGTTTTAAAAGTTATTGATCATTAGAATATTATGATATTAGAATTGTTGTATTGCTTTTGAGGAATATTAACCAAGCATGAGGAACAGTAAGATTATTTTGGGATTGCCCTTCCTCACGCTTGAGGAAGCGCCTGGTGGGTGGGGGTCGCCCCCCACCCACCTCGCCTTGTGTTCATGTAAATGTCTTGTGATTTAATTGGGATTGTCCTTCCTCATACCGGAGGGTGGGGGACGCCCCTCATCCACCTGGCTTATGTTCACGTGAAAGTCTTGTGATTTAGCCAGCGAAAATTTAGGATAAAAGGAGCATGGAAACCTCCATTAAATGGCTTCTGCTCAATCCGTTTGAGCAGTGGTCCATTCTCTTTCTTTCTCTTTCTTTCTCTCTCTTTCTTTCTCTCTATATCTATCTCTTCTGCAGAATCGGCTCCTGCACCAGACAGGAGTCCAGTCTCTTTGTTCCCCAGGAATAATCCCGGACGCCACCACACCTTCCAGGGACACTCTAAATCTCTCCACGGGGGCTGGTCCCCCGCACCATATTTTATTTATTTTGAGTCACAGTCTCACCCTGTCACCCAGCCTGGAGTGCAGTGGCACCATTACAGCTCACCACAGCCTCAACCTCCTGGGCTCAGGCTCTCCTTCCCAGCCTCCAGAGTAGCTGGGACTACAGGCACACACCATCACACCCCGCTAATTTTTTTTATTTTTTGGTAGAGATGCAGTCTTAATATGTTGCCTAGACTGATCTCAAACACCTGGGCTTAAGCAATCCTGCCACCTCAGCCTCCTAAAATGTTGGGATTATTGGTGTGAGCCACCAAACCTGATCCTTACTCCGATCTTTAAATCACTGTTACTTATTTGGTCTTCATGATTCCAAGACACTGGATCAGCCCTTCATATTTCTCTCAAATAGGAAGTTTTTGATGAAGTTACTGTTAGCAGATCTCCCTTTCAGAGCCCAAATAAAAAGAGTTGACAAAGAAAGTCTCAGAGGAGGAAGAAGCCAATCTAGGATTTCTTATACTCCATCTCTCCAAATGGTGACAGTTGTGACAAAGGGCTTCTTCACCGGCTAAGAAAAACTGTATTTTGGGGACCCTAGGGATGAAGCACAAGAGTCCTGGGGCTCTAGGCTTGGCTGTTCCCTTCTCTGCTCTCCCTAAACCCTTTCACTGTATTTGTGGATGTTATTTAAAATACTAAATGACTGCATGGTTTTTGTAGCTTAGGAGCAGAGTCTCAAGGGTCTTTCACTATATCAGATATAAACCCTTTAGCTCAGGGGTCCCCAACCTCTGGACCTCAGGAGGTAAGCAGCGGGTGAGCAGAGCTCCGCATTCTGTCAGATTAGTGGTGGCATTGGATTCCTGTAGAAGCATGAGCTCATGAAATAGGTCTCTGATGCCAAAAAGGTTGAGAGCTGTTGCTTTAGCTGCTGGATCATAGGATGTCCAGGAATCCCAGGGAGCCAATGAAGGTACGGGGGTGAGGGGCACTCAGTTATTTAGCAACAAATATAGAGCCATTTGAGTAGTTAACACCTGGAAGAGATGAACCTGGGTGACTGACTAAATGGAAGCTCCCATATACCACAATTTAATATAGTTCTGACTATTACTTGTGTTGAAATTTATCTGTCTACTTTTCTGCCTGCATGTCTAGATTGTGATGAAGTAACAAAAAGTTTTTTGTTCTTCTTTTATCTCTAATGTCAGCAGGTTACAGGTCACTTAGTAGATTCTCTAAGTATGTTTAACTAGATGAAAGAAAGAAGCCCTGTTGGATGTGACACAGAGGCTACACCTCAGGAAACAGAACTCTCTAGAAAAAGAATATTTTTCACCCCTGAAGATGCAACCCTATTGAGAAAACTCAGTGTGGGGTGAGACACTTCATCAGTCCAAACCCTGAGAGCAGGGTTCCAATTCACTAGGACCAGAAATAAAAGACCACTGGGAGACACTTTAGTTCAAGGACTCTAGGGGAAGTATTAATAAAAATAATAAAATTTTAAAATAAACTAGGTGAAAAGAGAAAAATGAACCCCAGAAATATTCTAAAATGGTATTTCTCAACATTTGTATAATACTTTTGATAGGATCACGCCAAAAATATAATTCTTTTCTTTTATTTCTGGTGAGGCACTGCCTCCCTTTTAATAGTTAAACTTCCCCCCCATCTCCCTGAAGAAGCAAGAAAATTAATACATCCATGGAACGGGTGCTGAGTTGCTCCACTGGCATAATAGCAGCACTCTATGAAATTAATCCCTCTTTGCTCATTTTATTTTATGCCTAGAAAATGTTACTGTCACATGGCGAGCCAGAAATATACTCAGAGATGCTTTTTTCATCAGATTATGTCTCTTAGAGAGTACTGGGATCGAAACATCAATGGATACAAGATTCGTTGGCATGGCAGAAGGAGCAAAACTGAATTTTTCTCTAAAAACTGTGATTTGTTTCACCTTTAACAAGGGGATAATTGCATCTCTAATTATAATTGAGCTATTTCTCATAGGAGTTTAATTGGAGGAACAGGGCACCATGTTCAACTTATTGACCCAGTTGTGCTTAAAAACCGTCATCTTATTTATCAACATTTGCATCTGTAATTAGCAA
Source organism: Tarsius wallacei (assembly GCA_963574415.1). Lineage (NCBI taxonomy): Eukaryota > Metazoa > Chordata > Mammalia > Primates > Tarsiidae > Tarsius > Tarsius wallacei. The sequence continues at coordinate 3,020 of CAUYQG010106278.1, forward strand.
GTGGGACAATACAGGGTAACGTGCAAAAGAACAGATGATTTTGCTGAGTTATAGTTGTGATAAACAGGGAACAGATTTTTTTAAGCAGATACTGCCAGGGCAGAAAGCTGCTGGCAGCTGGAGGCGCCAACAAATGTGCAGCATCAGGTGGCTCTCCATCTAATTGATTATTAATATGGCTGCTGAACACATTGTTTCATGAGAGCCATTCGTGTATCCCTGCCAGTCCCTCGTAATTGGAACTCCATGTCGATGAATTTCCATGCAGGTGTATTGTCTCCCAAGCTGTGCTTGACATTCTTTGCAGGCAAAAGAGCTTTAGGGAGAAATAAAGAGTCTGAATACTAATTTGGAGGGAGACATTGCCTTCGGTGCCCAGTAATATCTGTTGGAATTTTCTCCTAGCATGTGTGTAGGAACAAGAAGAGTTTTGATTACGATATGATTATCAGCCTTGAAAACAGATTTTCACAAATATTAGATTCCCTGACTAGCAGTTAACTTTCAAACTTTGCATTGGTCCAGTCAGCATTTGCCAAAGTCACCTCTTTTTATTATAGTCACGCCATCCATTTTTCTTCCAATATCTACCTCTACTAGTTATTCACAGAGAGTTGTGGGTACAAGCCTAGATAACCATGAAAGCCAAATTAGAAATAGTAACAAATGTAAAAAAACATAAACATCAATGTTAAAGCAAAGTAGAAAATAATAGACCTTATCTGACTTTCTGTAGATTTGTGGCTTGATTTCTGCACATACTAGTGGTTCCTTCAAGCCTATCGTACAAAATGCAGATATCATTTTTTCAGTCATCACTTCACTTCTTCAAGAACTATTTCCAGTAGGCTGATCACACGCCCTATGTTCTTCTAGTTCCAGGAAATACAAATCAGTCAAGTCCCTAGAGGAGAAACATCAATAAGCAAGAATTTTTTTTAAATGAATAAGGTATTTTTAGATAATTACAAAGTAAGAGCAGTAAGACAAGGTCATATGACAAAGGGTGATGGTTGCTGGAGATTGGGAGCCACTTTAGAGTTCAAGGAGAGTCTATCTGAAGAGACAATGCTTGAGCTGAGATCTGAGTGAAAGGAAGGAATCGATCTAGAAAAGATCTGGGTCAGCAAGCCCCAGGCAGTGGGCGCAGCAAGTACAAATACCCTCAAAAGCAGCTGACGTGGTTACAGGGTTAAAAAGGAGGCCAGTGAGCAAGGAGGACAGGAAGATATTACGTCAGGAAGAAGAGAAGGAGGTTGGGGACATATAGACATGGTAAGTGATCCAGAGTTGTCTATAAATGCCTGAAAAGCCATTGGAGATTTTAAGTCAGGAATTGTCAAGTCAGGACCTTATATATGAATATGTCATGTATCATGTATGAACATGTATCAGGTATATGACATACATGTTTTAAAAACATATAGATGTCCTTAAAAGATCATTCTGATGTTGTATGAAAAATAAATTTTAGTCATGCAAGAATGGAATTAGGGACATCATTTAAGAAATCTTGCCATCACTCAAGCGAGAGAAGATGGTTACTTAACCTAGGGTGGAAACAGAAGAGATGGAGAAAAATAGGGAAAAATGAATATATATTTTAATTCCTGTGAGAATAAAAAATTCTGAACTGACATGTAAATTTGGTTTTATTAAATGAAGACAATCTAGAAAAGATGGTCTTTCAGGAGCAAGTGAAATCTTTCATGCTAAAATTCAGCAGGCCCACTAGAAGAGCTTTTCTTAGATGACCTAAAATCACTGGTCATTAGACCTCATCAGTTTTCAAATATAGTCTCCATCTCGTGATGATTCCGCAGCAGGCAAAGACCTAGTCCATGCCCATAATTACAGAGCAGGAGGTCTAGTTTCATTTCTTCAATAAGTACTTTTGCTTTGGAATTTCCTCCAGTGATTCTTTATATGCCTACAGACAATATTTATCATAAACTTTTTGTGAATCAAAACTAGAAGTCATCGAGAGCAAAGACCGTGTGTCTTCTAAAGATGGGCAGACTTTAACTTAGAGTTCTGAACACTTTTAATTGGCAAATAAGAGTAAAAACTGGGCATTACTTATCCTGAAAGGCAAGTTTATTTAAAAAAAAAAAAAAAAACTAGTTAGGAACTAGCCACAGGCTAGTCAATTTATCATCCTTTTGTCCTGGAGAGTTAGCCTTTTAAGGACACTTCAGTGCTATTTTGTTCCCTTGGAAGGAGCTATTATGAATAGTCATTCTACCTTGGTTTTCTCATTATGTCATTTCATTTTGTTTTGGTTGTTGTTGCTCTTAGTTCATTTGTTAACATGCTTTTATCTCCTCATAGTCAAACTTAGGTTTTAGAAGTTTTGGGATTTCAAGACAAGTTGCCTGTCCAATATCGTCTATGTACAATCAACTCTCAAAAGCAATGAGTCAGACATATGTGCAATTAAAGGAGTGTTTCCGCAGCAGGAAAACAAATTCCCTTTCTCTGCAAATGCCTTCCCTTTGCAGAAGTTACAACAACTGAGCAAAATGTCACTACAGTTTCCACTTACCTTTTTTTTAATCCTATAGCTATTTTTTTACTATTGTCTAAATATATAATTGCAACTAGCTTAAAAAAGATCAACACTTTTTTAAAGCATAAAAATACCCATACTTCTATAAACCTATTGAAAGATACAGAGTATATTGCACAATGGTCAACCAGAAATGAATACTTGTTTTATTCCAAATCTGAGAAACAAAAAAGCTACCTAGTAGCCTTTGACTCTTGACAAGCAAGAACATTAAGCACAGTTAGCCACAGTGGAAGACTTTCTTGGTTGTTTGAAGCACCTGCAAGAGAGGGTGAGACACCTATCAACAGTGTGAGAAATCAAAAGAAAATAATACAGGGATTTCCAACTCTGAAACAACTGGAGCCAAATCCTACTGTGAACATCTACAGAAGGCTTATTAACCATAGATATTTTTTAGAATTGTCAAGACTTTGCTATTCAAACTGTGCATAGATTATCCACATTGGCAAGACCTTAGAATCTCAGGCCCTACCCAAGACTACCTGGTCAGAATGTTAGCAAGATCATCAAAAAAATCTGCAGTACTGATTCTCAAACTTCAAGACACATTGGAATTGCCTGGGAATCATTAGAAAATACTGATGCTTATGTCCCACCCTAGAGATACTGATTTTAAGAGGTATGTGCAATCTGGTTATCAAGAGCTTTTAAAAGCTCTCCAAGATGATTCTAGAATGCAGCAAAGGTTGAGAACCCTGGTATAAAGGGCAAGGTTAAAACAAACAAATACACAGAAACTTCAAACTTGTCATTTCTAAACTAGTCAGTAAAACTTGGCAAACTCCCAGCTTCTAGCTAATGCTTCTTTGAGAAGCCTGGCTTGGCTGAGTGTGCATTTGATAATAGCCCCATAATCACTTTTCCCATTTGTTTGATTAATGTACTCATACACAATGATTCTAGGCTGAATCTCTATTCTCTTAGGTGTGCACAAACTCCTCAGCTCTGTGGTGTCATTTTCAACCCGTGTTTTGACTTGATGAGCCTCAATTTGAGTTTAACAAAGTAACCTTTCTGACAGACCTGGATTTTTCTAACGGTTGCTGAACTCACTTTTCATGTTTGGTGGCATGTGGTAGTTCCCCTCTGTTAATTAGAACAAATGTGCCAATTGTGTTAATGTTTCTCCCGATACCAATCAGTGAATAATTAGACACAACACATCTGTCTTTCACAGGGGAATAGAATAGGAAAGAAAACTGCAAGGTGCTCTGCTCTTTGTTATTGACATATATGATTAAACAATTCCTCAACCAATCACAGAGTTAACAAGTTCATGTATCAAAAGGGCAAAGGGTGCCAATAATGACTTTTGGGGTGAGTATCTCTCATTGTTCACATGATTCTGACCAAAGTCCAGCTTTGAAAGGTCTGCAAAGTTTTAAGTGGTCTTTCCTTCCATTTTAACAACAAAAATAAATTACATTGCCCTATTGGTAAAATGCAAGGATGTTATTTAATTATCCCTAACTATGGAAATAAGTAAGTTCTTAAGGAGAAGTATTTAAAACTCTCAAGAAAATTCAGCTTTATTGATATAAAAGATCACATGGAAAGAGAACACAAAATTCAGCCTTTAGGATCATGTCAAAGGTGTTACAGACATATGTAAATCATGATCAGATTATAATTTACTAGAATTTCTGCGTATATGTTTCCATACATCTAAACTTTGTCTTCTGATTAATGGGAAAATATTGATTTTTTTCTGTTGTCATTTTATTGGTATTTGCATTCCATGTTTGGCAGGATTTTAGAGAGAGATGGAGTTATTTCAAAATATGAGCAGCACCTGGTTATATTGATTCTAAAGACACATGAAATCAACACTTTAGTCATCTTGAAGGTAGTCAAAGTGTGTCCTAAGGTAAAGCTTTTGTTTAGTTTAGAATTTAAAGTATATACTTTCTGCTCAATATGCTTCATATTCATAATGTTTAATAATATTCAACTATGCACGTTATCATCTAAAGGTAAACTGTCATCATTTGTTACCATAATGTCTTGATTGTATTTTCAAATATATTGTCCCTATTATTGTTTTATTAGAAACAGTTGGTCAGAAAATAAGATGTCAGGTTATAACAATAATAATGTGAGGTTATCAATTGTCTTTCTTACTGTGATATACATTTGCTTTTCTTAAAAGAAATGGCTCAGAGCAGACTTTTATTGTATTTGAAAATAGTTATGGTTGCCACTACTAGAGTCAGATGTTCCTAGAAAGCTCATAATATACGGATCATGCTGGAATACATTCCTTCTGCCCAGGGCATTGGAAGCAATTAACCTTAAAGGAAGAGGTCATAGCTGATGGCTACCCAAAATATGTGTCTTTTGTTTATAAAAATATGAACATAGTTATATTTTTTTAACTTTTTTTTTTTAGTTGTGGTCTCACTTTGTCGCCCAGGCTGGAGTGCAGTGGCATGCTCACGGCTACCGCAGCCTTGGCCTGCTGGGCTCAGGTGATCCTTCTGCCTCAGTCCTCCAGGCTTCCTCAGTTCTTGCCTGGAACTACAGGCGCATGCCACCACACCCGCTGAAATTTTGATTTATTGTAGAGATGAAAACTAGCCAAATTGCCCAGGCTGGTCTCAAACACCTATGCTGAGGTAATCCTTTCACCTACACCTCCCAAAGTCCTGGGATTACAGGCGTAAGCTACCATCCCTGCCCTTTCATTTTTTTTTTTTAACTTTTACTAGCAAACCATGAAAAAACTACTGGAAATAAATAATGTTTGGAAAATAAGTGTCTTTTCCAAATGGGGTCCCAAATTCTAAATATAAGAACACAATGAGAAATTTTGGAATCTGTCTTAGGTAGCCTAGCTTTTATGATGTTTAATGAGAAGGATGGGAGGGGAGTGAATAAAGGTAAGAAAAGGAATATCGTAAGTCAAGGTCAATCTGAGGATTATAATTTCTCTGGTATTGAATTATGAGCTATAAGTGGATAATCCATTGGGAATGTTAATGCATTTTTCTCTATCTTTTCGGGTGATATATATCAAAAAATAAATTTAAACTGAAGAACAAAGTATTTAGAGAAGAGGTAATAGAGTTTTTTTGAAATATGAAGGTTGTTGAATGCTGGAATATCCACTAAGAAGAAATTATGGAAGCCTGAGCCATTGAAAAATGATCTCTATGTTTTGCTGCAAAACTTCTCTTTCCCTGACAGTACTTATACAGCCAATAGTTCTGGCTTTTATAAAATAGCAGGAACAGTGAAACTATAAAACCTCGCATGTAGGAGCCATTAAAAAGTTGCTCCTTAAATCACACCACACACAAGTAGAGATGGCAGTTTTATACACCTTTTCTGAAAACATACACTATAGACTCAATATGCTCCAGTCCTAAAACCTGTAATCAAATTGGGAATTACTCATCTTCATTAATAAAATCATGTTAGTGTTTTGAGAGCTCTATGTCAGACTGCAGGTGTCAATAGAATTGAATGACCGCATTGTTGAAAGGATTTCTAAACACTTTGTCCTGAGCTGGGAACTGGTCCTCATGGAGGAAGGCTAGAAATATGACATCTCTTCTGGCGTATGCACTAGAAGGGATTGCGGCTGTAAATAAGGGGAAACTTCCCTCATCGAGAGAGTTTTATGAATGAAGACTCATAAACCACCACCTATAGTCCTGAGCAGTGTTAAATTGAAAGTCGGATTTCTCCCAGGTATTTTTTGAAGATATTATGAATTTGCAGATATGTACTTCTTAATAGAGACACTAAGGGGCACTGAATCATCAGTGTTTAAAATACATTTATGTAGATGCAGCTCTATTTGGGGTGAAGTTAGTACTAGGGAAGAGGCAAATTAAATTGATTGACTATCTCCTAATTCCAGGTGCTTTCCCTTCCATATCTCATTACGCTCTCCTACAACCCGGGAGGAATGATGCCTCCCACTGCACAGGTGAAGATTATGATTCTGGAAGCTCAGAGTCTACACAAGACTGTAAACTCAATTAGTGAGAAGGCTGGGACACGGAGCCAATTCTAGCTACAAAGCATTTTTGTTTTCTTATAACAGAAAAAAGAATGTTATTAACTGTACATTTTTGAAATTTCCTTCATTAAAATGCCACAAATTGTGTGTGTGTGGCTTTATTTGATGAATTTTTATAAGCTAATTAGTCATTCTTCAGGCAAAAATGTGTTTTGGGAAAAGTCATTTATTTTAAAAAGTGTTACATCCATTTCATCAATTTTCTAGAATTAGAACAAGCATATTTTCCACATTGTTACTATTTACACACACTTCATGAAATAATGAAAATTTTAGAATATAAAAGAGAAATTAAGCTTGACTTTAGAGTCCATTAATGACTATTATTTAAGAAAAATAGGACCGTGAGGACCAAGTTTATGGAGAGAGGACCAATGTGAGGAGATGCTGTGATGGATTTAGCACCCATTATGCTTTTTATATTTGTTGAGCATCCAGATAGAATAATCTAGAAAGTAATTGGAAATGTGAAAGGAGCTTAGCAAAAATCAGGACGGAAGGTAATGATATTTTGAGTTATCAGCCGACAATAAATGAAATCACCCAGCCTGTGCATACCATCATCTTCTTGTTCTCAAACCTGGCTGCACATTGGCATCCCTTGAGGGGCTTTTACAAACACTGATGCCTGGGCTCAATTAAAAAAGAAGCTCTGCAGATGGAGTCCAGGAACGAGAATGTCTTAAAAGATTTCTAGGTGATTCTAACGCAGAACAAAAATAAGAACCACGATATAAAGTAGAAAGGGAGAAACTGAATGGGAGTTCCCCGAGAAGGACTATATGAAAATGGTGGGTGTTATCAAGGAACCAGTGAGAAAGATTTGCAAAAGAATAGATAATCAGTGGCAAGAAAAGTGGCAAAGGGAGGCTTTTCAGAGGGGCAACAGAGTGATTTGCCACTGAGAGGGCAATAAAGAGATGATGCCTTTAGATTTGGCAATGAGGGAGGCACTGGTCACCTTCTGGGGTTTTTATTGAGGGGCAGGGTCTCACTACATTGTCCAGACTGTTCTTGAATTCCTGGGTTCAAGAGATCCTCTCACTTCAGCCCCCTGAGTAGCCTTTGAAACTGAAGCTTGAGTACAATGGTGAGCATGAATCCAGAAAACGGCAAATGGCAGAGTGAATGAGCAGGTGGATAGAGGGCAACTGTGAATATTCTCTTTCAAGTAGCTTTAGCCGCGAAGGAGAAGACTGAAGCATAGCTGGGGAGGATAGGCATGTCAGGGGTAATTTTGTTGTCGGTTTGTTTTTAGGATGCAAGAGACATGGATATGTCTCTGGATTACTTGAGACTCAAAAGAAAGAGCTTTGGGGGTAATTTGTATTTGGGGGCTATTTGATCTGTGTGGGGGAAAAGAGATGTATCATCTGCTCAGATTAAGGAATATCACAAAAGTATTTCAGTACTTTGTTGATGACTCAGGACCTCAAAAGGCCTAAGAGATGGAAGATTAGGAAGTAACCAGTGAGTGAATTTCTGAGTGCCAGGTTTCAATTGGGCATGGTCTTGGAAGTGGTGCGTAAACCTTCAAGTTTACTTCTGGATAAATGTTCTGTTTTTCCTATTTGCTAACACTTTTCAGCTAGAGTAGGATGACTTTATTTTTGTTCGTCTTTCCTTGATTGAATGTTGAAAAGAAATCACAATGTGAAGATTGCTCCTTACAGAATTGTATCACCGTGTTACTTAGCATCCTTAACACGGAGCATGAGGCCTAAGAAAATAGCAAATCACAGTTTTCAGTTAGATTTAACACAGTGAATCATAGCATCTGGATATGTGTAAATAGATGGTGTCTTTAGGTCAGAATTTAATAGAATGATGTTAGGTTTAAAAAAATGTACTCTTGGCTGGGCTCGGTGGCTCAGCCTGTAATCCCGCACTTTGGGAGGCCGAGGTGAGTGGATTGCCTGAGCCCGCAGGTTCGAGACCCGCCTGGGAAACTTGGCGAGACCTCATCTCTACAATAAATCAAAAAATCAGCTGGGCGTGGTAGCGCATGCCTGTAGTTCCAGCTACTTGGAAGGCTGAGGCGGAAGGATTGCCGGAGCCCAGCAGGTCGAGGCTGCAGTGGCCGGGAGCAGTGGAGACAGAATGAGACTCCAACTCAAAAAAAAATGTACTCTTTGAAAATATTTTTAAATATCTTTCACTTTGTGCTAGATATCATTCTTCCTTGTTTGTTAAACTACATCTTAATTTATAAAAGTCATTTAATTTAATAAAGACACTAACTTAATGTCCTAGAAT
>CAUYQG010106281.1:0-72514 GCA_963574415.1 Tarsius wallacei
CAAATCAATTATCTATCCACAAGTCAAAAAGGAGCCATAGCCTTACCTCACATCACACATAAAAATTAATTCAACATATACTCAATGAAATATTACACAGCCATAAAGAAGGGCAAAATTATGAAATTCACAGCAACTTGGATGGACTTAGAGTCTATAATATTGAGTGATCTATCACAGAAGCAAAGAACTGAGTATCACATGTTCTCACTCGTAAGCGAACCTTGAACAATTATCATAATAATACTGTAAGAAAATGATTGGCAGTAGTGGGAAACTGCAGGGTGGGAGGCAGGATTGGCAGTTACAGGAATCTGCCGTGAGAGAAAGGGGACACACCTCATCAACAAGGGCACCTACATAGTGAATATTTGTATACCTAACCCTGAATTATACCCCACATCTTTAAAATAAAATTTTTTTAAAAAATCAATTCAAACTGGATCAGAGAACTGAATAAGAAAAACAAAACAACAAGGATAAAATAAGCAAATATTTTTATGATCTTGAGGTGGACACAGCATTCTTATAAAGCACATAAATGAAATAAAAATGAAAATATTGATTCTTTAAACCACATTACAATGAAAAACTTATGTTTAATCAAAAGATGCATTAAGAAAATGAAAGGTCATGCCACATAGTGGGAGAAGATACTGTTCACACATATATTCAACAAAAGACTTGTATCCAAAATACACTTTTAAAAAACTTCTACAAGTCAATTTTTAAAAATAAGCAGACTGATTTAAAAATAGGCAGACATGTGAGCAGTTACTTCATAAAAGAATGAGGTTTATGCCAACAAACATTACAAATACTTTAATATCAATAGTCATCAGGGAAATGCTAGTTAAAACTGCAACAAGATACAACTACACATCCACCAGAATGGCTACAATTTTAAAAACTGAAGATACCAAGTATTGGTGAAGAAATGGAACTACTGGAGATAGTATTTACTCCTAGCAAGAAGTTACATTGGTACAACCACTTTGGAAAACTCACAGTATATTTTACAACTGAAGATTGACCTACTTAAAGACGAGGTAGTTAAACTCCTAAGTATTAAACCAACAGATATGTATATGTCTGTTGTTATATATTTAGTATATAGTTGCACTAAAATGAACATGGCAGTATTCTTCATAAGAACCAAAATACTGAAAAATAATTCAAATGTCTATCGAAAGAAGAATAGATAAATTATACTGTACGCTGACAATAGACTACTACCCAGCAATAAAAAAACCACTTGCAACCATGCGGATAAATCTCACAGACATAATGTTGAGTAAAAGAAACAGACACATATAAGTGAATACATGACTCTATTTACATACATTTCAAAAAACAGCCCAAATTAATCTATGGTGAATCTCAACTCTGCCATTTATTTACTAAATTGTTCTTGGTTTCCTCATCTGTAAAATGAAAATAATAATATGAAATGTTAAGCGAAATCATGAAAATAATAATATGAAAGGTTAAATGAAGTCACTCATGCAACATGAGGTAACTTAGCACAGTACTGGGCCCATAGCATTATGTAGGTGTTAGTGTTATTATTACTGCCATGTTTAAATCTGAGGGAAAGAAAAGAACTAACATGCATTGAATTCTCACTTGTCACTCTCTGTGTTAACTCTTGAGTCTCACAGCAACTTCATGAGATGGGCATTACAATTCCCATTTTGCAGATGAGAAAAGCAAACCTCAGATAAGACATTGGCTTACCGATTATCACACAGGTAGTAATTGACTGAATCCAGACATGAACCCAGGTCTGTCTCTATCATACTTTATGGTGTTAGAGTATAATTAGACATGGAGGTGGAAAGGGAGAGGTAATCACCCTAGACTGAAAAGGCTTCTACCTAAGACAGTCCAAAGGAAAATGCTGATCCCTCAGTCTCCCACCCAGGTGGACCCTAGATAATGCCAAGTGAACATTAGATTTAAATGGTTACAAAAGAAGCAAGAGGAGGATGAAGACTTGCTTAACCTTATCGAATGTCCCAAACTACTCAAACTATGAAACATTTTTTTCAAGTTTTGCCTAACACAGTGTCTCTTAACTAGCATTAAGCAGAACAAAATTTGGGGATGGCTAAGTCTGCTAAAATCTAAAAGTCAACCTGCTGTTGCCCCAGGAGGCCTTGTTTACTAAGGGTTGGCAGTGGTAGCCAAAGGTCCTGCAGAACCCCCAGTTGTGTATGGCTCCTCTTGTACAGTTTTGACATTCTTTTTTTTGGATTCGTTGTTAATATTCAAAATATTCATATGAAAATTCAGATCTCTAGCTCCTCCTAAAATATCAGCAGATCCATCAACAAAAGGTCCACATTCCCACATAGCAACAGCAAACTAGAGTTGAGACAGCTGCTCTCTTAAACAAGACGTGCTTTCCGTTTTGCCACAGACCTCACCATGTCATATTGTTACACTTGAAATGCTTCATTCATTTGTGTTACCTTCCTGGTCCCTTTTGGACCTTTGCATGTATGACCTTGGTCTAAATGCTTGTGGAAGGGGTCAATTTGTAAAAGACTCGAGAGGAATTCCAGCTGACTTGTTCGTGTCTGAACCTTCCTAGGAGTGATAGTCTTATCAACTTCTGTGTGGGATGAAAAATATAAACAAGTATTTACTGAGACCCTAAAATGAGTCAGACACCTTACTAAGCTCTGGTGAGAAAAAGAGCAAAGAGGATATAACAAAGAAAATATAAGGTGCAGATTCTGGGATGATGGGGGAGATAAAGTGGAATGAATGGGTAAAGCCTTTCCTCTGTGAAGCCTAAGGAGGCTTTCTAGAAGCAATGATACTTAAGTTGTAACTTGAAGGGGAAGGGGAAAGAAAATACAATCCAGAATATTACAATGTCATGTGTGAAACTGATTGTAGGAAGCATCCCAGTGTGAAATTACAAGCTGTTTGGTGTGGCTGGTGGGCTTATAGTGAAAGGTGAGGGGCTTGGAGATGCAAGTGTCAAAGGTGAGTTGGGGTAAGACTGACCAGGTCTTTCAGTCCATCCTATGAGATCTGAGCTTTAACTTTTAGTCCAGTGATCTTCAATCTTTTAAAATTAGGCACTACTAATACTAAATATTTGTAAATCTGTATTGCCAAAATAAATATATTATCCATATAGAAATATATTAGTATCATTACTAATAGCCAAGCCACAAATATAGATTTAGGATGACATTCTCATTAATGATAGTGCAGGTAAATCCATACATCAAATAGTCTTTGTATGAGAGCACAGCAAGGTCATTGTTGTATAAGATTATAAATAGTAATGGGGGATTATATTTAGGAATAAATGCACTCACATCTTGAGAGTGCAGTGGCAGCCTCCTGAGTAACCTGGGACTACAGGCATGTGCCACCATGCCTGGCTAATTTTCTGTAGAGATGGTGTTTCACTATGTTGCCCTGGCTGTTTTGATCTCCAGGGCTCAAGTGATCCTCCCAGCTTTCCAAAGTGCTAGGATTACAGGTGTGAGTCACTACATCCAGCCTGCATTTAACTGTTGAAGGGTCATGATTAACACAAGTTCTAATAATTACTGATACTCAGGTTTTTCCAACACCAAACTATCATTCAGTTTAGGGGTTACTATCTAGACTACAATAAACATTCATCCTAAATTCAATAAAATGTTTACTTGCCTAAAAAAATTAATGAATAAAGTAAAAGATTAGCTATAATAATATAATAGTAAACATTTATTAAGTGCTTAAATTGTGCCAGATATCATTATAAGCAGCTTACATACATTATTAGCTCATTTAAATCTCCCAACAATCGTAATCTCCCAGTTGTTATTATTGTCCCTACTTTGCCAGTAGGAAACTGAGGCACAGAGCTATTAAGTGTCCAAGGTCACAAAGCTTGCGAGAGAGGATTCTGTATATGAAGTCAGGCAGTTGGTACCAGAACCTGTGCTCCTTGTTTGTTTGTTTTTAATTTTTATTTTAAAGATGTGGGGCACAATTCAGGGTTAGGTATACAAAAGGTCATTGTACAGGTAAACTTTGGGCCTCACTTTGGTCCCCACATCATCTGGTTTGAGATCAGGTATGCTTATTGATGAAGTGTACACACATCCCCTGCTCCCTCCGCTGGCAGTTTCCCACTACCACCAAACCCTTCCTTATAATATTATGATAATTGTTCAGGGTCTGCTTATGAGTGAGAACATGTGGTACCCAGTTCTTTGTTTCTGTGATAGGTCACTGAGTATTACAGACTCTAACTCCATTCAAGTTGCTGCGAAGTTCACAATTTTCATCTCTATGGCTGCGTGATATTCTATGTACCACATTTTAAAAATCCTGTCTACTTTCTATGGGCAGCACAGTTGGTTCCATGTTTTTGCTGTTGTGAATAGTGAGGCAATAAATACGTGTGTACAGGTATCTTTTTTGTAGAATGATTTGAGTTCCTCCGGGTATATTCCCAGAAGTAGGATTGCTGGGTTGTATGGGAGGTCGGTTTTTAGTCGATTTTTGGATCTTTTAGGAATCGCCACATTGTTTTCCACAGAGGTTGTACTAATTTACACTCCCACCAACAGTGTAGAAGTGTTCCCTTTTCTCCACATCCTCTCCAGCATCTGTTGTTTTCTGAGTTATTGATGATGACCATCCAAACCTGTGCTCCTATCTGATTACAAGAATGCTCATCCAAGAAAATGTGATATGTATACAATAGAATACTACTCAGTCACAAAATATGAAATAAAATATGAAATATGACTTTTGCAGCAACTTGGATGGAATTAGGGGACATTTATCTTAGTGAAGCAACTCAGGAACAAAAAACCAAATACAGCATGCTCTCACTTACAAGTGGGAACTAAGCTATTGGTCTGCAAAGATGTGGAGAATGATCTAATGGACATTGAAGACTCAGAAGGGGGAAGGTGGGAGAAGAGTGAGGCATACAAAATTACCTCTTGAGTACAATGTACACTGTTTGAGTAACAGATAAAAGCCCAGACTTCACTACTATGTACTTCTTCCGTGTAACCCAAAACCAATTGTACCCCTAAAGCTACTGAAATGAAAAAAAATATGTTTTTTTAAAAAGAATGTTTATCCAAGGGCGATTTATAACAGAAGGAATCTAAAAACAACTTAGATGTCCATACATTATAGTAAATTTCCAATATGGAATAGTACATACCCACTAAAAGCATATTTTTAAAGAAAAAGTTATGCGGGAAATGTTCATGACAATATCAAACAAAAAGCCGAATATGATAATAAGGGACATTTATTGAGTGGTTACTATGTTTCAGGCTCTATTCTAAATGATTTATAATGGGCTATCTCAATTAATTATTGCCTTAACTTTGAGATAGTTGCTATTTTAATCCCTGTTTTACAGATGAGAAAACACTTCCAGAAGTTAAATAATTTGCTCGGAATTAGAGAACTGAGATTTAAATGCAAGTAGTCTGAGTCTGGAAGTATTCTCCTAAATAATACTCTATGCAACTTCCCCTTTATTCTCCTATAAAAATGAATGTAAATTATAAGCACCCATTAATTAATCCATTAAACAAATATTTATTGAGCACTTCATATGACCCAGGTACATCTTAGCAATGAGTATACAACAGTGAACAGGCAGATAAAATTTCTACATTATATTCTAGTGGGAAATAAAAACATCAAACCACTCCTTGCAATAAAGTTTAATGAGCACTAAGACAAGGGAAGTTCCAAGGTACCTTGGGAACCAGTAGTCTAATTAATTCCTGGTATGACAAATCCATTCTAAATCCTATTATGTTTATATATTAGACTGGGCAGAAGACAGTTCTGATGATCAATGAGCACCTTGTGAGAGAAGCAGTCTCTAGTTGTTTCTTAGTCAATGGCTATCATACCCTGCTATCCAGACCACAGATTGGACCAAGAGTAGCGGAAAGTAGCTATCTTATCCAGCTGTTGTCATGCCCTGGTGAGAACGAGAGAAAGAGAGGAGTGGGCTGAGGACTCAAGTAAGCATAGTCCAGAAAAAAAGACTAAATCTACCAAAATGTTACCTCCAGATAACCTGATTTGTTATCTCCAGTTAGGAGTTAGATGATGTTATTTTCTCTTTGTCCTTTTATATTTTCCACATTTTCTACAATGGATAATGTTTTTCATTGTTGTTGTTTTATTTCTTTTTAAAAGAATTTGCGTGTCATCCTTGTTCAGGGGCCATGCTAATCTTCTCTGTAGCGTTCCAATTTTAGTATATGTGCTGCCGAAGCGAGCACAATAGATAATGTTTTGCATGTGTAGTTTTCAAAACTCCAGGTAACTTGTATGTCCAATGACAGTAGATTGCAGAAAAGATAAGATAATCAATTAAAGAGAGAGATTTCTGACTGCAGAAACCAAGGTGCTGTATCAATTTTGGTTTTTTTAAAAATAGTGATAAAATACACATAACATAAAGTACATTCACATTGTTATGCAACTATCATCACTATATCCATCTACAGAACTCTTTTAATCTTGCAAAACTGAAACTCTGTATCTATTAAATAATACCTCTCCTTCCCCAGCCCCTGGAAACTGTCTTTCTGTCTCTATGAATTTGAGTACTCTAGGTACCTCATATAAATGGAATGATACAATCCTTTTGTGACTGGCATAACATCCTCAAGTTTCACCCATTGTCCATAGTCTATTTCATCCATAGTCTGTTGAAACTGCTATAACAGAATACCATAGACTGGGTGGCTTGTAAACAGCAGAAATGTATTCCTCACAGTTCTGGAGGCCGGAATTGTGAAAGTTGTCCCCCACTAGACCAATAGATTGTGTCTAGTGGGGGACAACTTTCTGGTTCATATATGCCATCTTCAAGCCATGTCCTCACATGTAGGAAAAGTTGCAAGAGGGCTTTTTGAGGTCTCGTGTATAAGGACACTAATTCCTTTCATGATGGTTCTACCCTTGTGACCTAATTACTTCCCCCAGAGCCCCAATATATGAATTTCAACATATGAATTTCAAGGAACATAAACACTCAGTCTCTTACATCCATGTTGTCACAAGTGCCAAAATTTCCTTTTCAAAAAAGACTGAATAATAATTTTATTGCATTTATATACCACATTTTGTTTATCCAATCATCTGTCAGTGGCCACTTGGATTGCTCCCACCTTCTAGTTATTGTGAATAATGTTGCTCTGAACATGGGTATGTAAGTACCTCTTAGAGTCAATTCTTTTGGAGTATATACCCAGAAGTGGAAATTTTGGATCATACCATAATTCTACGTTTAATATTTTAAGAACTGCCATACTATTTCCCACAGAGCATTTACTATTTTACGTTCTCACTGACAGTGCACAATGTTCCAGTTCCTCTATATCCACATCAATACCTGTTATTTTTTATTTTTGATAATAGCCATCCTAAGGATATGAGGTGGTATCACCTTGCAGCTCTGATTTGCATTTCCCTAATGATTAGAGGTGTTGAGCATCTTTTCATGTGCTTATTGGCCATTTGAGTATCTTCTTTGGAAAAATGTCTATTCAAGTCATTTGCTGATTTGTTTGTCTTACTGTTGTTGCGCTGTAGGGGTTCTATGTATATCCTCAGATTAACTCCTCATCAGATATATTATTTGCAAATATTTTCTCCCATTCCATGGGTTGTCTCTTCACTCTGCTGATTGTGTTACATTTTGTTTTAAATTAGATATTTCCACAAGGGGTGAGGACATGAGGGGATTTCTGAGGGTTCTTTTTCCCCCTAGCACAGCAATTTATGTTAGGCCCATGAAAGCAGGGATAGTCCCAATACATGTAGCGAGCAATTCAGAGATGTAGGTCTGATGTTTGTGACTTTCAGTATGAGGGAATATAGCAGAAGTGAGGATATCTCAGATCAGTCTTTCACACATTCTCCCCTGACTCCACATCCAAACAACTTGCCACACCCTCCCAATTCTTCCTCCTGCAGTGCGGTCGCATCCACTCTCCTCTCCATTGTTCTGCTGCCTCCCTTGTTCAGACTTTTATGATTCCGCTGTGGCAGATTTCCAAAGTAAGCTGTTGTTCAAAATGCCATTGTGAAAAAATACAGGCTGTAAACTAAATGTTCTAGGTTAAAATACATTTGAGAAATACTCAGTTAATAAACTAAACACATTTTTATTGCAGGACTTCTCAGAGCCTATACTACGCTAAAGAGGATTGCAAATCTCCAAGTACAGATTGAATGTGAAGATTCTCTAGGATTATTTGGCTGCTGAAAACATTTAGAAAGGTGGGTTGGGGAAGCACTGTTAACTTTGAATAGGATCTAGAAAAATGCTAAAACATGCGAATAGCTTTTTGAATGGTCTCTCTGTCTCCAGTCTCAAAGTCTCCCAACCTTCTTATCTCTTAGGCTGAATTCATCTGCCTAAGATGCCACCAGGTATATCTCCCCTATGCCACTAAAGGAAACATTTCAAAGGCTACTTGAGCTCTGCATTCAACTTATCCTTCTAGAGTTTTTGCTGACTATTCCCCCATACAACCTCTATACTTTCAAAAAACTAGACTGCATGTACTCTCCAGAAAAAGTAAAGCCTTTCTCAACTTCCTACAAAAGCCCTCTCATGCTATCCCCTGTCAAAACCCTGATACCTCCTGACCTCTCATCTCTCCAGAGATAAGGAACCTCTCGCTCATCCAGATTCCCCAACACTTTGCATTGTGTCATACCATCATTATCTGTACGCTGCATTATCTCTCATACTGAATTTTTTTTTTTTTGAGAGGAGACTATGTCTTTTCTATCTTCAAATTCTTTGTCTTTCCTAATATTTGCTTTGGGTTTACTTCCCCTGTCTTCTAAAAAAGACTTTTTAAAATCTCACACATAATGAATGAATGAATGCATGCTTGTAAAAATCCAAACATTAAACTATATGGAAGGAAAAAACTCATTCTCCACTCTTACCCTCCTCTAACACATTATCAGTTGACTGTGTATCTTTCAAACCCTTCTTTACATTTAAATATATGTATGTGTGTGTGTGTGTTTATGTGTGTCAGGCCACATATTTTTCAATGGAGAGCACTGGTTATAAGGTTATAAGGTCACTGACAACCTAGGGCTTACCCGGGATGATGAAGCTCTAATGCCATATCACATACACACATACACACACATATATATGCAAATATAAGTTCTTTTTATTAAATTTTATTATTAAAAAACACAGTAAAGATTACAGTATGCCTACTCTGTTATGGCTTGCATTTTTTACTTTATAACATATATTGAAAACTTTTGATATCATTACATTAGATCTAACTCAGTTTTAATGACTTCATGATATTCCATTTATGGAAGTACTATTCCATATTTAACTATTCTTGAAAATAGCTTGCTTTTTATTTTTCATAATTAAAATTAATGCTGCAGTTAATATTCTTGTGCATATATCTTTATATTCATTATATTAGTGATCTGATCTGTAAAATAAGGGTATTATGCTAGGCAAATGTTAACAACATGAGATTTTGATGCTGACAAATTGTCCACAAAAACGAATACTTTTAGAAATCCATGTTCAGGCTGATTATTGAGATGTGAGAGTTTATCCCTGTCAAAGGCTCTTATAAAGTTTTTTGTTGTTGTTGCTTGTTTTTTTATTTGTTGGTTGGTTTTCTTAAAATTCAGCATTCTATACAACCCAGCAATCCCCCTTCTGGTAATATACCTGGAAGAACTCAAATCACTCTATAAAAAAGATGCCTGTGCGCTCATGTTTACTGCAGCACTATTCACAATAGCAAAAACATGTAACTAACTGTGATGCCCATCAAAATGGGATAAAGAAAATGAGGTACATATACACGATGGAATATTACACAGCCATAAAGAAAAACAAAATTATGGACTTTGCAGCAACCTGGATGGATTTAGAGTCTATAATACTCAGTGATCTATCACAGAAGCAAAGATCTGAGTACTACATGTACTCACTCATAAGTGGACTCTGAACATTTATTGTAATTCTATAAGAAAGGGATTGGCAGTAGTGGGACATTGCCAGGGGAGGGAGGGGAGGTACATAACATCAGTAAGGGTACCCAAACTTTACCTGTATGATAACCACATATGTACCTAACCCTGAATTGTACCCCACGTCTTTAAAATTTTAAAAAAACCAATACTAACAATAAGTATATGTCGAATAAATAAGCTTTAACTTATAATTCTCTGAAGGGTTTATCTCTTTGGTCTAGTGCCCAGCACAAGACCACACACAAATAGTCAATACACATTCCTGTTTAGCAATAGTAGCAGCTAGTTTTACAAATTCCTATCAGTTGAAAACAAGATGGATAATAGTTTCTATTAAAGCAGTCTATGGGCTTTTGCTGACCACAAACTTAACACAAGACAAGCAACGCCTTAAAAACAAAAACAAACAAATCTTTGATTACATAAATAGGAGGATGATTTCCAGATCATAAGACCAAATAATGAATTTAGTTCCACAAACATCTATCTCACAGACTTGTACAAGTCAGGTCACATATTTCAATGGAGAGCACTGGTTATAAGGTCACTGACAACCTAGGGGTTACCCGGGATGATAAAGCTCTAATGCCATATCACATAAGGCATAGTCAGAAAAGTGGGATATTTAATGCAGAGAGGAGAAAACCTAGGGGGGCCCACGATAGCCATCTTTAAACAACGTGAAAGGCTGGCACAGGGAAAGAGGAAGCAGACATGCTCTCTGAACCTGCACTAATGGGTGGACTTGTCAGGCAGATTTCAATATGAGCTGACCACTGTCTAACCACTTAGGTCATTCAACAATGACGTGAGCTGTCTTATGAGGTAATGAGATTCCCAAGATCCTGAAGAGGTTGCAGAAGAGGGGTGTGGACTTTTAAGGATCTTACAAAGGCTATCCTGAAGAGTAAGGCATCGCCAGGTGTCCTGTAAGCAAGGGTAGAAACCAGCTTCCTAAGGGCAAAAGAATGAGCTCCTGATCTACTTTCCATTTATTCCACACCTCAACCTGCAATACCTCAAACAACTATTTCCTAACATCCTGATTCCCAGTGGAAAAAGAGAGCCAGGATGACAGAATCCAAGAATAAAGGAAACTCTGAGAAACTGAAGAGAAAAGTACAAAGAAGAAAAAAACAAATACTAAAAACAGTCATTGTCTTTCCCCAGTTCTCTCATCTCTCTTTTCTCAGCCTCTTTCCAGCCTTCACAATTCTCCATAATCCTCCTTTCCATCCTCTCCTAGACTTTCCTACCCAAAAGGAAAATGTGTGACAATTTGTCTCAGCCAGGAGTGACCAACAGGGCCAATCTCAGGAGCTAATTCCCATCAATTGGTAGTGCCTGACCAGAGCCCTGATTGAGAGGGATTCTGATGATACATCTGGGCAATTGATTAGCATTGTCTTCCCTGAGCTCAGCGTAGGGAGTGGTGGAGCATATGCCATAGAGTTGACAAGCCTGCGCTAGGATACACTAAGCTGCTAGTACTCGCAAATCCCCAAGGAGGAATGAGATGTAATTTTGACAAAATATCTTTGGAAAGAGGACAATGCTTACCGCCCCCCACAAGGGGCTTAGTAATAGTAGAGACTGAAAGCACTCTGGCATTTTACTGGAGGCCATATCGAAATGAAAGAAGTACCTTCTGATATTCCTCTAATCCGATCACAGAAGCAACTTCCAGTTGTATTCCCTGTCAGGCAGGTTTTGGGGGCTGAAAAGAGAAGGTGAATGTCAACATCCGCTGCATCAAGTGTTTCTGAACGCAGCAATCACAGCTAATGGATTTTTGTCTAGAGATGACCAGGCTTGTCTCTCCTGCCCATCCTCCATCCCAAACCTGAACGAAGAAACTGAGTGGAGAAATGACTTCCCAAACTCCACATACTTTTCTCCTGTCTTCAAATTCATGGCTGCCTGTTCCCCGCCCCCTCCCCCACTCAATCCTGCCAGGGCCCATGTGCCTCTTCCAAGTGTCCCTGAGCCTCTTCCAAGTGTCCCTGTGGCTCCTGGGCCAGACTCAGGCCTCCGTCCGTTCACCAGGTGACTCTGCCCACTCCCTGAGGCTCTCGCCCACCTCTCCGAGGTCTGTTCCAAGCATTATGGTGATGTCAGCGACTTCTGGCTCCCTGCCTGCAGCCCACGCTTTCCTCCACAACAAAAATGCTTCAATTCTTCTGCCCCCATTGCCTTTCAAGTTGTCTGTCCCCGGCCTGCCACAAAGGGCTCTGTTCTCCTTCTGGTGTCTCCTCAGCGCAGAGTCAAGAATGCCCCAGGGCAAGGATTGGGCTTGGTGGGGGTGGGTGGGAGACACTCAGGGCCTCTCACATACGCTACAACTCACTGAGGAAACTGAGGCCCAGAGAGGAAAAGGGACTCGCTCAAGGTGACACAGAGATGATGATGGAGGTGAGGCTGGAATCTGGGTTTCTCTACATGGCATCCAGTCTTCCTACCCTATGAGCCTCTGTGTGGCAGCTCAGGCGGGACTGCTTAATTTGGCTATAACTCTATATCTTTTTAAAAACCTTCCTCTCCTCCTTTCTCTCCTTCTTTTCTTCCTCCCTTTCTCCTTCTTATCCTTCTGTCTGACTCTGCTATCATTTCTCTGCCTCTCATTTCCGTCCCTCTTCCTGTTCTCCCCACCTCAGTTCTTCTCTTTCCTTCCCTTCTCTTCCCCTTCCCTCCTTTCCTCTTCCCTTCCTTTCCTTCCCTTTTCTTCCACACAAATTTGGTGTCCTCTGTAGGCTGCAGAGGGGAGCCTTGAACAGGACCAGAGGAAGAGGACCAGGGTAGCTCCTCTTGGCTAGTTACCTGGATCACATTCCTCCAGGCTCCATTCACAATGTGAGCAGTCTATTTTCTTTTAAAAGAAGTGCCATTTTATTTTCCTTTATTTTTTCCTTGACTGGATATAAACTCAATCATATTATGTAAAGGTGGGGTGTTTTGCTGCCAATTAAATTTTCTCCCTGTTGAATTTGGGGGGGGGGGCGCAGTAAGGAGGGGGGAACGGAGAGAGTGGAAGTCACCTGGAAAGTGAGCACTCGCTGAAATGCCGATGTTATCTGATGAAGCAGGTCAGTGTGTTCTGCTTCAAACGTTAACAATGAGAGAGGAGGAGTGCAGGTTTTGCAACCAGATACCTGTATAATGTGTAATAAATAAGGAGCACAGATGAGATGGCCTTTTATTATTTTTCTAATCTATGCTGTCAGGTTTCACTTATGAAATGGGGGAGAGACAAGGCAGACATATTTCTCTACAGGGTCCTTGGCGGGTCCCCTTCCTCCTGAGGACTCACAATTTAGACTAGGTTTGGCCCCTCGGGTGTTGGCAGATCCTCTTCCACAAACCCACAAGTGTTGATCTTATGGAAAGAACACCGTATGAGGAGATAAGAATTCTTCATCTCAACATAACCTCTTACATGCTGTGTGATCCTGAGTAAACCATTTTTTTTTTTCCTTTTCAGTGTCTGGATTTTCTCCCATCTGGAATGAAGACATTGACCTGGATGAGAGATTTTCAAATACTCCAATGCGTTCTCAGGAATCACTCCAAACGTGTTTCAGGACATCTTCACGCACAAAAATCTTGTCTGCCAAACAAGGAAGGTTGAACCCTCCAGAGAAGCCTGCCTGCTGCATATATATATTTTGTATGTTGGTTCCAGGGTTAGTTTGAAAAAAGAATTTTCCTAAAGCACAAAAACCACTAAAATAGATTATTCTTTTCTCTATACAGGGGCAATAGCTAGGTGCCCCAAATCTGGGGACAAAAAGACATCAGCCTAAATGGTTCAGAACAGAATTATGCAATCATTTCAAAGGCACCAACTTATTCTTAAGCCCAAAGCACTTAGTCTGACCTGACTGAACATATCCACAGAAAGCTCCATCATATGTGGAAGTACTGAAAAAGGATGTCAGTGGTCACCAACCATGTACTACCCAGGGTATCTGAGCCCCTGGTCCTGCTGAGAGTGTGAATGTGTGTGTGTGTGTGTGTGTGTATGTATGTATGTATAAATTCATAAGGCTATCTTGGTCTGATGGTTTTACACTAAGGGTGACTCAAACATAGCACACATATCCCTTTTCTCTGACCCTGTGCCATGGCAAGCTTCACTAATCAATTGTTGCTTTCCCAGAAAGCCTAAATGTGGCCTCATACTTCTCAATACTCCAGGGAGCCCTTAACAGTTGATAAGAGTCCTTGTGAAATGAAACCTATCTTTCATCCTTGCATTTAAACATTTGAATCATATAAGTAACTCCTTGTGTTTAGATCTCTGACTCACCAAGCAACCTTCTGATTATAACATAGTTTCCCATGGAGGTTACAGAAACCAAGTGGACTTTTCAGAAGACAGGAGTGTCCAGTCTTTGATAACTATATTTTTCACTATACACTGGTCTCAGTAATTCAGTTGTTGCAAATCCTTTCCTTTTAAAAAAAATTTCCTTTCTGTCAATATGACAAATTAGACAAATTAGTAGCTTGATAACTAAAGTGCTGAAAATTAAACCCTGGACTCTGGCAGATTCACCAAAATAATGTTCCTGGAGGGAGAGCTATCTGGGCCACAAGCCTTCTCCAGATAACTTACTCAGCATCTCTGTATAGCATGATAACATGCACCTTTGCTCTTTTCAAATTTCTGTGATGACTCCTAAAATAACTTCAAGCAGGAGATTCTATGACTTAAGAGATATTTGCCAATTGCAGAGTAAAATAAGGTCACAGATTAACAGAATGTGTGTCTCATGTTCATGAGAATACGTCTGATAAACTTAATGGAAAAAGTATGACAGTATGGAAGTCTGCAAACCTCCTCCTGTAGCCCTTATCAGTCAGACCATTTTCAAAACATAAATAAAAATTCCACACCAGCAACTATAAGGGCATCTAATCATGAAATGCCTTCTTTTCTTACTTGGCTTATGAAATTATCTCAGCATTATAATTAAAAATAAAGACTAAATGCATACCAAATGAAAGTCTTTCAGAATGATAATGAAAACTGACCAGAAACCATTTGTCCTTCAATCACAATTTTCCCATTTGGCTCTGTCTGTTGAGTCAGTTAATTAGAAAACTGCACTAAGGCCAAGGTTGGCTCAATCCCCATGTAAATGAGTTTCATAGCTACAGTTTGGTCCTAAGGGGCTTGAATGAAAGAGTACACATTGTCATTCCTTCTCTTAGAAAACTAACTCAGATCTTGGTCTCACCTATGACAAGTCTTATATTTTTGCATAAAAGATAAGCTTCAAAGCATATAAGTTTCCCTTGTGAAAATAGTTAAACACTCCCAAGATGTCAGTCTTATAATGAGACTATCCCAGCTATGGGTTGAATGTTTGTCTTAATATGTTGAAGACCTCACCTTCAGTACCTCAGAATATCATTGTATTTAGGGTGGGCCTTAATCTAATATGACTAGTGTCTTTATAAGAAGAGGAAATTTGGACTTGCAGAGGGACATCAGAGATGCATGCACACAGAGGGCAAAATGGCCATCTGCACACAGCAAAATGGCCATCTGCAATCCAAGGAGGGAGGCCTAGAAGAGATCAAACCTGCCAACATCTTGATCTTTGATTTCCAGGCTCCAGAACTGTAAGAAAATAAATCTGTTGTTTAAACCAACCAATTTGTGGTATTTGTTATGGTAGTCCTAGCAATCTTGTTAAGATGGGTTATATCAACTCCACAAAAAATTGTTAACTCTCCAGGTCCCCAGCTATGCTTATTGAATTCTCTGACCACTACATAGCACTCTCTGATTTGACTTTGCTCTTTGGGTTTAAAGACAATGGATTAAGAAGCTTATACTATCTATTGTCCAATACCACATATTCTAACTCCCCCTCTGTAACCACACATCCCTCTTGAAGCATGATGCATTGAGAATGCAGCACTTGACATAAGTGATAATTTGAGTTCATAGGACAAAATCTACACCAGGCAAGTATTATGCCACCTACCAATGTAGGAACTTCATTTGATTCTTACAAATATTTCTTCCCCGACAAAATCATTGATTATCTTAAGAACAAAACTGTTAAGTGTCTGACATATATCAGATAAATATATCATCTTGAGATCAAGAATCTAAATTTTCTGTCTGGCATCTGTAAGAGAGGACAGAGACCACATCTTGCCCACCTTTGTATTCTCAACTGCCAGACTCTGAAACTAGCATAGAGCTTTGCAGGCAGAAAGTAACTTTTAGATTTGAATGTAGTGGATGAAGGAGAACAACAACTCTAAGAAAGTCTGGAAGATGGTGTGTTACAAATATGCATATAATGGCTATTTCAATCAAGCTGCGTGGCAGCACACCCACAGTGACATTCTGGAAGTAGAATCCAAATGCTTTTTTTGAATGTGGTATCTTGTGATTCTTCTTGGAGAAGTATCTTATTATCAGGCTATGCCTGATCAAATTTACTCATGCAGCCTAGGTTTGTATATATTATTGTCTATCCTCAACACTAAAGTCAAAGTAATCCTTTTTAAACATATGGGAAATAGTGTCACATCTTTGTGTAGAACTCTGCAAGAGCTCCTTGTATCACTTAGGGTAAAGGCTTCCAGACTCCTCATGAGCTTCCTCCTTCTGTCTTCTACTTCTCACCCACTGGGTCACTCTACTCCAACCTCATTGGCCTCCTGGTTAGTCCTCAAACAAGACTTCCCATCTTTGGAGCTTTGCACTTGCTATTCCCTCTTTCTGGAATGATTTTTCTCCAGATACCTGCTTGGCTAACTCTTTAACCTCCTCCATGTCTTTTCTTAGATATTACTATATCAGTGTAGCCCATCCTGAGGACCTGCCATCTTCCTCCCCCTACCCCTTCAATACCCAATTCTCCTTACTGTGCTTCACACTTCATTTTTTCCCCAGCACTTGTCATCTCCTAACATATCAGATAATCTACTTACTGTGTGTACTGTTTGTTACCTGTCCCCTTTCCACATGGAGTAGAAGCTCCATGAAGGCAAAGGTCTTTGTTTTCTTCACTGATGTACCCCACACACCTAGAATAGTATCCACCACATAGTAAGTATTTTAGACTATTTTTTGAATGAATGAATGATGTCTTGTATAAACTAGATATTTATCTTTTCCAGGACTCGGTTATAATGACAGGCTTTGGTGATTAAAAGCACAATAATATCTCTCATGGATTTATTCTTATGCTGTATAGAAATCTAGGTGAGATGACTGACTTCTAGGTCTGGCAACTCCAATATTTTATCAGAATACTTCATGGTAAGCAGTCCCCTAGTGAACTGACAGCACAAATATACTTCACCTTGTGCTGTGGGTAGTGATCCCAAAGTCATCAAGACAAAACCACCAACCAGTTCAACCACACTAATGAAAAGTTTAGCCAAACAGGTTGCTCAGTATCATAAGGTAAAACAAATATAGGGATGACAATATTTTCCAAGTTCTGGCTGTTAAAAGGGTAGTCTGGGGAGTAGCCTTAGCCGTCAAGAAAAAAAAACAGAATTTCAAGAGACTTTTAAGACCTTGGAAGATCACATGGGCCAATAACTTTTTAACATGCAAGTCAGGACACCTCTTGGCCACCGGGTTGGTTGGGGATAGATGTAATATCCTAATTTTCCTGGCTGTACCATTTCCTGGTTAATCTCATGGAATCTAAGTCTTGGACCAGGTTGCTTTCCCTAATACAAGGCTGAGACTTCAGACAACTCCCCTTCCCTTAGGGAAGAAGCAGTTCTGAATGCAGCAATTCTTTGATGCCTTTATTCTCTGGAAGTATTGAGACTGGTTCTCTCAGAATAACAATAACAAATCTATCTCTCGAAGGTATCTGTTGAATTAAAGGTCAACACATTTTTTACCCCAGAATTTCTGCCTCTTATCTATTTTTCCCCCAGAATCTCTGCCTCTCCCAGAACAACTTTGAACACCCAAAGTCAAGCCATTGAGGAGTCAGGTAAGGTAGAGCAAGAGAAAACAAGCCACTCAGTAGCACTCTTCCACAGATGGTTTCTTCTTACTTCACTGTCAAAAGATGCTCATACATTTTCTATGAAGTATGTCATTCACCCTCAGAATATGAGTAAAGAGAGAACACTGCAAGCATTTAGCAAACAAAAAATTCTTCCCTCCTTCCTACCTTCTTTTTTTTCTTGAGTCCTCACTAAGTGGTTGCTATTCTAGTCAGAGATATGCAAAAAACTGGTCTCAGATCTGCAAAAGTTCCCCTCTAGCAGATACAAATAACTTCACTACATGGTGACAAATGTCAAGAAAGAGATTGGTGCACGGTGCCTAAAGAACACAGAGGACAGGAACATGAATTTTACCCGAGGAAGGAGCAGCGATAAATGCTTCCCGGGGAGGAGCTCTTTGAGCTGTGTTTTAAAGTTAAGAGACAGAGTTTGTCCAGCAGAAGATAAATTAAGGCACTTGATTTAAGTGGCATATGCAGAAAGAGATCAGTGAAATTGAGTTTCCCAAGGGCGAGTTCATAGAGCATCCAAAAAACTGGGTTAATGAGGGGAGAAGTCAGCCAAAATGAGTATTTGACCTTGAGCAGACCAAAAAGGAAAGATCACTGGACTAATTTTTTTTTCACCTACTGACAGGTGGAGTCAAGAAGAATGGAAAAGTGATCTGGATAATGCAGCTAAACTCAGTCTCTTGGCCCTCCTAAAGCACCAACTGTGGGATCTTCCATCTCCTGCCTTGCATTTCTTATATGATATGATTCCAAGAAGAGAGTAGCTAGAAGATGAACTCCAGGAACTTGGGGTCTCTGGATCTCACACCAGCTGCAGAGATCCAGGAAAGCTGGAGGTACCAGAACCTCACTGTTTTCTCTGTGAAACAGATTGCAAGACCCAGGAGGAAGGGGCCCTGGGTGCATGAATTGTTTCCACAGCAGTCAGAGAGCTCAAGATGGAAGATGCTATCATTTTAGTCTGGTTCTCAAGAGGATGATAGAATCTACAAAGCAGAAGTGACCACAAATGTCATTCTAACCAGGGTTTCCATTTTACTCTGAGGAATCTGAGTCCTAAACACTTGCAGTAGGTCCCACAACATTAGTGACAGAGTTGAAACTTGGGCAAAGTTACTTTCAGTTCTGAGGAATAGTTGTATTCAAGAAACTTCCCTCTGCATTCTACCTCATGGTTTCATGGCTATTTCATTTTCATGAAGAAAATCAAGTAAATAGGAGTGAATTAAGATGAAACAACAGTATATAAAGATGATATTCCAGTAAAGCCAGGATAGAAGGTGAAAACTCTGCCAGGTCAGATGTAACCTTGGCAACATCTTAATTAGACACCATGCTGGAGACCAGTGGTCTGAGAGCAATACAACCAGTGTTCCCATCCATTGTTTGGAAAGGGTGCTGCTTCTTTTAGTTGAGCACGATAAAGTATTTAGCTTATGTCTGGGGGCTGTGCTGGAGGAAAAAATATGTATGTCATAAAATCACACACTGGGTGGGTTGACTTTAGCTATTGCAGGACTGAAAGCTTCAACCCTAGTTCCTCTAACCACACAGGAACCACTGTGCCCTCCTGCCCCTCTAGACAGTTCCACTTTTTGCCCCCGTCAAATTTCACCTTTGCAAGATTTCCTACAGAACCTCCCTAGAGTCAGCCTTTCCCCTTTCTGTGGCATCATTACTCACCGTTTGAGATTCTGTTTCTAGTGCTTCATCAACATATTTTAAAATATTTCCACATAAACAGAGCACTTGGGATCATATATATTTCTTTGTTGTCCAATATAGTTCTTTATTTTTTTGCCAGATTTATTGTAGCAAAATTAACCAAAACAAAGTATATCCATTTAAGATGTGCAATGTGATATACATTGTGAAATAGTCACCACAATCGAGCTAATTAACATATCCATCATTTCACATAGTTGTGTGTGTGTGTGTGTGTGTGCACGCGCAGTGAGAATACTCAAGATCTATTCTCTTAGCAAAGTTCAAGTATATACTACGGCACTATTAACTACAGTCACCGGACGGCACATTAGATCCCCAGAACTGATTCAGGATCCTCCCTATGTCTAAAGCAGTTTATGAATTGGGAGATAGACAAGAAAGAGCACTGGACAGGGCTCAGAAAACTTGGCTTCAAATGTGTATGGTCAGGATCCAGGTAAGAAATAGAGGACATTTTGAAGGGAGACTAATAAGTAAAAAGGGACTCTGTAGCCAAGGCATGGAAGAGGTTCAGGGAAGTCACAGGGGTGATGAAGTCCCCTGGAAATCTTATCACCTGGGGGTCTCAAGGAACCAGGGGAGGGAGTTGTGGTCTCAGGTTAAAAAAAAAAAATGCAACCACTGCTAAATCATAACCCAGTAGAGAGACGGTTGGAGGAATAAATAGCCCAGCCTTGACCTCCTCTCATCCTCCAAACTCTTGCCCTTGCCTCCCACCCAGAAGGCGAGAGAGCTTAATCCAGGTAGTCCACAGAGCAGGGTGACAAAGGAAAGGCAGTGAATCTTGAGTGGCAAATAAAGATTATCCAGCACAAGATTCAGCTCAATCACTTCAGACAAGTGTCTTTACTCTCTTATCCTCAGGATCCTTATCAGTAAAAATGAGGGGATTGATAATTAGCCAGTCTCTAGGCTGACTTCCTGCCTAACATTCAATGATGCTGTGACTCTAGATAAAATAATTTATTTTTTAGATTTCCAAAGGCAAATATTCTCAATAAACCAGGACATAGCTGCTGCTATTAAAATGTTTCTTGAAACAGTATAAGTGGAATTAGAAATCCATGCCTTTATAACATAATTCAATGCTTTCATACATTTCTAAGAAAACCCAGCTAGTCATAATTTCTTAGTTTTAAAAAATGTTACCTTATGCAGCCCTGTTTATGCACCATTCTAAGGTCTGTCTTGAAAAATTATTCAATTCTCTTTTCTGGCAAGGCCTCTGTTTAGCCCGTTGGTCTCTAATTGACCTAGTTACTTTACCTGACCTCCAAGTGGCTTCTTTTAATCATTTGCAATTTGACAAAAGACACAAGTTACCTGTCAATGCACTCTTTGGTGCTACAGGAGTCAGGAGGCATCCCCTTTCTATATTCAAAAAGCATTAGAGGCTGTGTACAGTGATTCACACTTATAATCTCAGCACTTAGGGAGGCTGAGGCAAGAGGATTGCCTGAGCCCAGGAGTTCGAGACCAGCCTGGACAACATGGTAAGACCTGGTCTCTACAATAAATCAAAAAATTAGCTGGGTGTGGTGGCACACACCTGTATTTCCAGCTACTGGGAAGGCTGAGGCAGAAGGATCACCTAAGCCCAGCAGTTCGGGGCTGAGGTGGCTGTAAGCATGCCACTGCACTCCAACCTGGGAGACAAGGTGGAACTCTAAGGGCGATCCTGAGAAACCTTTGTGTTTCCCAACCAGGCTCCTACCATGAGTAACCTAGTTCTGGAGGTAGGGAATGACCATCACAGTTAGTCAGATTTATTTCTCTCTTACAAACAATCTACAGAAACATGTTCTAGGCACCAGGGACAGCAGTAAGGAGATATTGTCCCAGATCCTAAAGGTAGGAAAATAATGATCTGGAATTACATATCTACAAAACACATATATATGTAAGGTACATTTATACAATGATAATTATAAGTGCAATGAAAAACATAACATAGGATAATGGAATAGAATGATTGGGAGTGGGAGGGAAGCAGGATCATTTGAGTCAGGATACACAGGCTTTGAAAGAGGTTGACTTTTGATAGGAAACTTTTTTTTCAAATATCTTGCTCCATTTTTTGCATATATATATATATAAACATTCTAAAACTTCTAATATCTTAGATGATAGTGACCAAAAGGATCAAATTAGTCATGTTAATTTATAAAAAAATTAAGAAATCTAAGATGGACAGCCATAAAAAATAAAGCATCTAATGCTAAATAAATTATTACAATGACTTGTAAATGCCTGTGTAAAATGTCATAAGGGTTTACTATCGGGTCTGTGGGCACGCGGAGGCATAGGAGGGGAACAGGGATGTAAGGCACTAGACACCTCTAAGAGAAAGACAGTATCAAGAAAGAGGAGCATCAAGGGGACAGCTGGGTTCCTGTGAAAACTGAGATGGATATTTGTTCACATATGTACATCTGAAGCTAGGTGCATGCTGTTGTAGTGGCTATTTCTGCTTCCACCTGTAGTTCAGAGATATTTGAAGTATGTATAAAATTACTTAAACTTTTTTATTTTAGTATCAAAATGATTGCAAATGTGGGAGAGGGCTGGAAAAAATAAAACATTTAATGTGGTTTGCGAAACATATACTCATATAAAATAAAGTGTCAATTCACATGCAGTACTTTGCTTCTTATGTGGTAGTGAGTGAGACAAATGTTAAAGCCAAATTCAACTCGAGCATTTTCAACTTAAGAAAACAGCCATTATCTGTCAAATCTAAAGCTTCCATGATTCAGTGACGAAGTAGCTTATAAACGATACTCAAAAAAGAAGTGGTACTTCCATAAAACACCACAGAACATGATCATAGCTTCAGATCTTTAGATTGTACCTCTGAGCTAAGTTCCATGGTGTTTGAACTTAAATTTCCATCAGCACAAACCACAGGTATGATATTTAGAAAAGAAAGAATTAAACCTATTCCAAGACCTCACAAGATTTAACAAGAATTGGGTAAAACCTTTATGTCTCAGCAATATGACAACTTCAGCTAACCACAAAAATCAAAAATGTGTTCCTGTATTAGTAAGATTTCTTAATGAAATTCCTGGAGTTAATGCAAAAGTTCCTAAACTTGATGTCCTGTCAGGCGCAACAAATGGCCGATTATATTTTCTCTGCTCTGGTTGATAAGATGATTAACATGTCAACCGATTATATCAACTTTGGAGATGGAAAATCCTACCAGTTTGAAGACTTTTTTCTAGAAATTGGTAACTAACTTTTTCAAAATATTGATGAGGACTGATACTAAGAGTACACTCACATCAACTCTATTAATGACACATCTGATGATTTTTCCAGTTTTTGAAGAAAGTTGTTCTTGTAAAAATATTTTTCTACTTACATGATAAGAATAGGTCACTATAATAGTTTGATGATTTGGTCAAAGTGCAGTGAAAATAATATTCCCTTAAATCCAAGATATCTGAAGCTGATGCCTCCTCTTGAAAGAAGACTAAAAATGTTTTAAATAGTTTATGATTCTAAAAACAGCTACAAATGGCCTCTTATCTAAATGGGAAAACGATTGAAGATTCTGACTCAAAACATTGGGTCTAGTGTTAAGAAAACCACTTCACTATTTTACGTGATGCTCT
The DNA here is from genome assembly GCA_963574415.1 of Tarsius wallacei. Taxonomy (NCBI): domain Eukaryota; kingdom Metazoa; phylum Chordata; class Mammalia; order Primates; family Tarsiidae; genus Tarsius; species Tarsius wallacei. Next base: position 23,411 of record CAUYQG010106281.1, read on the forward strand.
TTCTAAAAGAAGAGGCAGAACATATCATCCCTGAAGTGTGCAAAAGTCGTCAATAATTCTAAATTTTCACTTTCATTTCAGACTAAGAGCATTGTGAAAGAATGTCATTAACAGTGGTTTTCACTCTGGTTTAGATCTATATCTAAACAGATGAGTTATATATAAAGCTGTCTAAATGATGACACTTTGGGAGAGGTAAGTTTCAATAGGGCTTATCATTTATACTAAATTCACTTGAAGGGAAATTATAAATAAAATCATCCAAAAAATCCATTAATTTCTTTCAAAGTTCTGTTTCATCTTTATTATACAATGATCTTTTTAATGAACACCATGTCCTTAAATTATAGTTTAATGAGAATTTACTAGCTTAATGGGCAAGGAGAAAGTATCTACAAATGAGAAACAATTGAATATGCAGAAAGATTTTTTTGTCCTGTGTATGTTAGTATTCCAGTCTTATTTTAAAAGTACACATTCATCCTCTGCTAGGTACACCATGACAGAGAGGCAAGTCTCGGCAAGAAAAACTATTTTGGAGACTGCAAAACATCTTCAGGTTCAGTGAGCATGGAAACTGCAGACTCTCTCTGAGTATTCAAATTAAGTACTCAGACAGGGTAGAGATATTTGAGAAAATTAGACAAAATAAGCAATTATTGAACAAGCTGAGTTCTTAAAAATGCAAGGAAAATAAGTTGCTATCAACATCATTATTGGATAAATGATTAAACTGAGAAAGCAAATATTGCATTAAAGCATATATATACAATTTTCCAGACAGTTTATGATTCACTGGAAAAAGATTTTCAGGTTTTTTTTTTTTTCGTGAATATGGCAGTCAATTAATTTTTTTAATTAATAGACTTTTTTAGAACAGTTTTAGGTGTATAGAAAATTGAGCAGATAGTATAGAGAGTACTTGTGTACTCTACTCTTATTATGCCAATTATAAATTATTTGTCATAATTGATGAGCCAGTATTGACGCATTACTATTAATTAAAGTTCATATTTTGGGTTAGGACCTGCTCCTTGTGTTGTACAGTTTTATGGATTTTATCTTACTTATTTTTACCAAATTTTGTATTTCTCTTTATTGCTTTTTGTTCTTTTGTATGAAGAATGAAGAGTTAAAAATATGTATAGTGAAATGTAATGTCTGCACTTCTTAGCACTTTTAATATAAATAAATTATAGGGAAAAGCCCTTGGTTCCTAGTTTTGGTTCAGAACAGGACACTACGGATGATGGGCATAAGACAGAGCCTGAATCGTTCTGAGGAAAGAGACTCTAGAATGTGAGGACAGAAACTACTTAGACCTCAGAATTTTAAAAACCACAGCATCAAGCATCCTTAATCTTAGCAGGGAGGTGCTTGCCTGGCCCTTTAAATATGACTGACATCTGAGTGCCCCACCACCAGAACCTCTGGCTGCCTGGCCTCTCCTACCCACAACCCCTGTAGGTAGCCTGGATTCCCATGCCCCTCCCACCCTGTTCAGGGACCACCCTCACCTCTGTGACTCTGTCATGTGCCTCTCTCTGTCTGTTTCCTTTATGTTCCAGCCAGATCGCCACAACTTGGCTTTAACCCAGCATAGATGGAAAGATGGAAAAGGAAAACGTTTTCTTTGTTCGAGTTCACAGTTGACCCAATAGAAGGGGTTGCAATGTGGTATCCCATGAGGTGCCTCCAGTCTTCAGACGTATTCAGTTTTGCTGCATGACGTTGCCCATAGTGCTGTTTTAAACTTGAATTTGGTCACCCACAATTAAAAATTAGAAAATTTCACACACACACAAATCTTGCTTGCTAGCTTCTCTTGAAAAATCAGAAGCAAAGTTGCAATTCTTGCATATTGCTAAGAATCAGCTGGACAGAAGTGGCTCTCCCTTTAGACACAATATTTGCTCCCTAGTTTGACACAGTCCCCACCTCTCCCTATTGTTTACACTCAGGCAATTTACTACATTTACATTATCTACCTAGCCTCTGTAGACAGTTGAGTTTACAACCCTGGGAGCAACTGAGTGTTTTTGTGTTTCCAGTGGCCAAAGAAACCCCAAAGAATCTTCCCATTTATTTCATTCATTTGTGGAAGAAATATATGTTCAAATATGGCCACTCATGCCTTTGTGTGCCAAGAAAACTCCAAAGGCATATGTTTCTTCCTTGTAGCACTTATTTTTAAAAATCCTGCTGGTTAAATAAAATGCACCTTTATGGAAAAGGAGCTTTTGACCACCAAGCAAAAATTAAAGTCTGGAAGCATTATGTGGAGGAGGGTCTCCCAAACATGGAAATGATCAAGATTTTGAACCTTTCCCCTTTAGGGGATTATCTGTCCCAATAACTTCACAAGCCCTTAACTCAAGGGCCTTCCTATGAATTCTGGTTTGCACCTTGAAAGGATCTTCCTCATTGGAGGTTCTTATAAGCTACTGACATGAGGGGTCAAGTCATCTCCTTGCCTCTATGACTTACTGAAATACAGGAGAAGGCAGCACAGTCTCTTTGCTAGGCTCGCCCTCCTCATCTCTGTCACTTGCTCCCAGCATCAAGGAAGCACATGTCCCAATGGATCCATATTGGCCAAACCCAGAAACACCATCCAACCCTTGTTCTGCCTCCATGACAATAGTCAAAGCATCAAAAAGATGATTCAGCCATTGGCTTGCTTGTCTCCTGCACCTGGTGACTGGGATAAGTTGAAGCCCAAAAGTTTTACTGCAAGCAGGTACTCACTTGCATCCTGCAGATCCTAGATCTAATCAAAGGTGAAGGGGACTACCTAAGACAGGGGTGCCTCAGAAGCACCTATAAGATAGTGCTCTGAATGAACATGCCCTGGGAGCAGCCATTGTTCACCTCTGTATTCCCAATGCCTAGAATAGTGCCTAGTATTGTATATTCAGTAAGGATTTTTTGAATGAATGAAAGAATGAAGAATTTCCTATTCATTTCCTTGGTTTTTGTGGTTTCGTTGCTTTGCCTGTCCCTAATCCTTGATTCCTGGTCTTTCCCTCATGCTCTGCCTTTGGCATCTTCCATTTAGGCTCCTGGGACTGACTCAAGACTGACTTCTTGACATTTTGGATCTGACATTTACTCTTTTCTTTGCTATAATGGCTAATGAATACCTTTGTTTTCAGTTTTTTATGCTCCAATTTTCTCCAGACAAATGAAAAGAACTTGAAGAGACCAAGTCATGTGGCTTTTGGTTCTAGCTCTGACATTGGGCAAGTCAGGCAACCTCCCTGAAGGTGGAGTGGCTTAAGTTTGGGAAGGGGTTTGATTTTTGCCATTTAGGAATGTTAAAAGCTCTGGGGGAGTCTTGCAGTAAAGAAAACCCACATTGTTTAAATGCAGCATTTCCCAACATTCTTTTGACAAAGAAGTCTTCCTCTTTTTCCTCCACAAATATCCATTGACATCATGTAGAATTAGAATTCCAGGGAACAAGCACCATTTGGAAACTGCTGAAGTGGGAACTCTAGGTCTGTCCCAGAACTAACGTTCTCTGTTAAAATTCATCTGTATTAAGGTAAAAGGCAAGGACACCTCAGCACTGAGCAAATGCTATAAAATTAAGAGAATGACAGTTCTGAGCGCATTCTCTGAAAGGAAACTATTAGTGTCGCTCTTTGCCAACTTCCTTACATAGGTTCTATTTTATGGGTCTGTCATTTATAGCCATTAATGAGACTAAGTGTAGTCAAAGCCTCCACCTTCCTTGTAGGGGGATCTAAGTCGGATTGGGGATGGGGGCTGGGGGAACCAGCTGCAGCTTTTTATCTTTTGGTGACAACAAGTAGTTGTATTCCTTCTTGGGCAGTCACCGGGTTCATGAATAGTGCCACAGTCTTTTAAAGCCAGGACTGCTCTTTTGATCTGCAAGTTCATATGACTCCACCATGGGCAAGGCCTTCGGTCTCGTTCCACCCCCCTCCCCCTTCCTGTGTTTGTCTCTGCCCTTACAAGCGTTTAGGCACTCAGCCAGAAAGAAGCAGTGAGTTGCCCAATTCAGAGAAATAAAGGAAAACACTCCCCCTCCCCAATTTGATGGTCAATAGCTGTGGGGGAGATATAATAAACCTCTTCATTAAGCAAATGCAGCTTTTAAATTAGTGAGGAATTATATCGCTAAAGCTATTCTTCAAAACCTTGTGACAGTTCCACATGGTCAGGAGGCTGTCATGCTGCCATGGAGATGGAATTTAAGTATAGAATTTGAGGGACTTTAGCCTGCGTGGTTTTCTTCTTCCCAGCCCCACCTTGCAGTTTGGTGTAAAAAAAAAAAAGTCAAAGCTGTAAACTAAATACAACTTCTGATGTAAGAAGTTAAAGAACATGGGTACGTTTTTAGAGTAATGTTTAATTTTTTTTTTAGACTCTATACATGTTGAGTAATACTGATGTGAATCAGCCTTGGGAAGGCTGCTAAGAAGACCCAGGCCTCCTGCCAGCCACAATAGCACAGGGGGAGGCTCCATCACTGGTGTCAGCTCTACCAACTAGAATAAGAGCTTTGGTGTTTTCTGTCCAGAATCCTCTTTCTTCCTTCCTGTGCCCGGATATGCATTTGGCTCTAGGCAGAGCAAGTCCCACCCAAAGGTAAAAGATGACCAAGTAGGTCTATTTTCAAGTTCCAACTCGGAGGGCCACTCTATAGGATACAGGCATCATCTCCAGAAGATCCCCACTAAGACGTGGTAATCCATGAGCCATTAATTCAAACAAGGCCTTGTGTTACTTTCCACACCTCTTGCCACATACCCTTCCTCTCCTTCACTCTGCGCCATCCCCGCTGACCTCCTTGCTACTGTTCAGACAGTCCAGGCATGTGCCTAACTCAGGGTTTTTGCATTTGCTGTTCCCTTCAACTGGAACACTCCTCCATGGATATAGACATGGCTCATCTCCTCCCCTTCGTCACGTCTTTACTCAAATGTCATTTTCTCAGTGAAGCTATACTAACAACCCTATTTAAGCAGCTTCCTCACCCAATAATTCCCAGCCTCTTTCCTTTCTTTATTTTCCTCCACAGCACTTATCACTGTCTAACACATCTTCTGCTAATTTATTTTATTCATGATCTGCTTCTTCCCCTACAATGCAAGTCTGTGAGAGCAGGGAGTCTGTCTTTTTTTGTTTGCTGCAATAATCTTAGCAGTAAAGTATGCCTAGAACAGTGCCAGGCCATGGTGAGCATTCAATGACTATTGGTTGAAGAGGGAATAAATGAATGAATTGCCTAGCTAGTTGCCATCTAACAGAGATCAGAGTCCTGAGACAAGGAGCTCAGGGCTTGCAAATTTTGACTGTGGCCATTATGAAGGGGTTCAGGAGCAAAATTGGAGGGCTCTGGCATGGCGTTGGCAAGCACAGAAGTGTAAGTGTGAAGGTGTTCATTTTCTCAAGTCACAAGAATGATGCCAAGTGGTGTGGTAAGCACTCTTTCAAGCCCTCCTTTCTAAGGTCTTCATTATCAGAATGTTGCAGCCATATTAACAAAAGTAGCAGAGAATGTTAGTCCTGGGACAGACTCCAGAGTCTCTGCCTGAGCAATTCCCAAAGTGTGTTTGTTCCCTGGAATTCTAATTCCACATGGTGTCAATAGCTGTATTAGCACTCCTGTTCTCCTGGCACCGCCTGGAATGAATACGTCCACAAAGCAGGTTCTGTTTTGCTTAAAACTGTGCATAGATGAGGGAGAATCCCAAACATTCCCCGCAAACAAGCAATTCGGCCTCGGTTAGTGGCACTCCCACTCCCCACCACATTAAGGTCATCGTCCAGTTCTCTCTGATGCTCTGCATCTAACTAGTTGCCAGACTGTAGCCCTGAATGCCTCCTGCATCCTTTGCCTCTCTCCCATTCTCATCACCACAGCCTTAATCAGGCCCTCATTAGTCTCGTCTGGCTATTGCAATAACTGCCCAACTGGTTTCCTATCTCTAGTTTCTTCCTCCTCCAACCCATGGTCTGAACAGCTGCCACAATAATATTCCCAACGAACAAATGGGATGTCACTCTCACTCATCTAACAAAATGCCAATGGCTCCCCATTACCCTGGAGATGGGTCATTTAATCTATCTTTCAGGCTTTAGGCCAACTCACTCCCCAAACCAACCCTCCACTTCCTTGTCTGCTCACATACCCAGGTGCTTCTTCTCTCCCAAATAAAATGTGTCCTTTCTACCCTTCACATCTTATGTTTTTCCCTTCCCACTCATCTATTTCCTTCTAACTATGTGTCCTCACTTTCTCTCTGTACCTGTTGAAATCCAATCCAGAGATCCCTCAAAGACCATGGATCGATTGATTCATTCACACAATTTGTCAAAAGAGATTGGGAAAGCTCAAACCTCTCTTCTTCCCTTATGTCTTCTGTCAGAAATGATCATTTTCCCGTATATCTCCTGTGCATTTATCATATATTCCTTGATTAGGGCTATTGTTCTCTTATACATCAATATTCCTCCAGCCAATCTCTTTGTATGATCCTTGAGGGCAGAGACTTTAGTACCTGTATTTTACTCCCAGGACACTTTACTTGACAGCTTGTTCATAGCAGGTGCCACACCTATTTGGGGATGATGATGACAACACGTCTCATTGGTCCTCTAAGGGTCAGTATAATTCTCCCAAGGTCACTTTATCAATTACAACTGGTAAGCCTCACCAGAAATATCTTCTCTTCCTCCTCACCACAGCCAGCAGGGTTCACAGTCCTCAAGGTGGCCAGTTGTTATTCAAAGCTGAGTGAGCTAAAAGTCCAGGGTGGAAAACAAATGTTACACAACTTCCTCCAAGATGAATTTTAAAAAGAAAATCATCAGGGTAAGAAGAACAGAGACTTGATTTACCAGTTGAGGCTGTTGTCCCAGGCACATATACATAATTTATCTCTCTGATGCCCTGTGGCACACACCTGGGTATCCTGAGTGCCTTGTTTTGTGGGCAGGCAATTTGGTGACAAGTAAAGCAAATCTGAAATTAGAGGGGTGGAGTGAAAGAATAAGGATAAGAAGAAATAATGGAAAGAAAAAAGGAAGGAAAAAAAGAAGCAACAGGAAGAAAGAAAGAACACAGGAAGAAAGGAAAGATGGATGGAAAGAAAGAAGGAAGGCGATGGAGGGAGGGAGGAATTAATTCAGTTTTTTCTTGTCGGGCATGAAAACTTGAAAGGAAATAAGCAGGAAAATATTTGTAGTATGCCACTGTGCAGCCTCTGCTTTTAGGTTTCATTCTAACTCATTGTGATTTTTTCGTTGTTCAGTGCACAACCCCCTCCCCCATCAGTACAGACCTCCATCATTTACCAGTTTACATATCCTTCTCTGGCGTTGACTGTGAACTCGCAGAGGAAGAACCTGTTCCTTTATCTCTGTGTCCTCAGTCTCTAGCGTGACATCCAGCATGCAGTGGGCACTCACAAGATATGTATTGCTGGTGGTCATGGGAAGCTTTGTTTCCAAAACTACAGTTACTGGCTTACCAACTTTGTGTTTTTTGTTCTAACCAAGTACTACCACCTGTACAATTATTTGTCTCTTTTTTGGTTCATGCTTTTAAAAAAAGGAAAAGAAATTGTCCCTTTCTTTGCAATCATAATTGTGAAATTGCACAGATCGAGGTAAGTTATGCCTTTGCTAATATATATTAAAATAAGTAGATAACTATGAAAACAAACAGTATTCATCTAGGTGCCAATGAAATCAATACAACTGTGGTAGACAGGTCACTTTGGGGAAATACCTATTACGCTTTGTTCCCAAAATTGTGGCATAATTAAGTGCATCAATTCTATAATGTAGGTCTTTTAGTAGAATTTCTGCGCATACTCACCAATGATGTCTTTTAATAGTGTTCTATAAGAGTTGACTTTATTCTATAAATTGTTAAATTTATAGAAGAAATTTAAATGCCAATTGTTTAGTTTGTGAAGCACAATTTGTGTTTGAGAAGAGGGGAATTATTTTGTCATTCCCCAGATAGTATAGTCCAATAGATCAGACCCTGAACTTGAGAAGGTATTTGGCCATTTTAGCAACCAGTGGTAAAGATTTTCTCAAATTTTCCTGTCTCCCTAACCCCCAATGTCTTCCCCAAATCTGGGTAGTCTACCTGGGCAGGCTTTAAAATCCTCCAGAAGATAAATAGGCAAAATGCACAAGCAGACAATTCAAAAAAGAGAAAATGTAATTAGTAAGAAAAAAAGGGAAAATACACAATCAAATTAATACAAATTAAAATTAGACATAATGTATTATTTTAAATAAGAGTAATATTTGAAAGTAATGCCTAATGCGAGTCAGGGTGGGCTGAAATGGATTCTCTCATACTTTGCACGTGGCTACGTGATGCACAGTGACTGTGAATGATAAAAACATTTCCAAAGTGCAATTTGGCAGCATGAATCAAGCATTCAAAAATTCAATGAGGCCTTCGATCTGGTGGTAATTCTGTTTCTAGGAATCTTTTCTATGGAAACAACTCTAGATATAGAAATATAAATATACGCATGTAAACATTTGTTACTCTATTACTTATTCTAGCAAAAATCTAGGAACAACCAAATACCAACAATGAAGATAACTGAGTAGAATCTGTAGTCTATATTCATTCAGTGGATGATCATACATACGTTAATAATTAGGCTTATGAAAACATTTTATGATGTGACAAAATGCTTTGGGTATAGCATATAAAACTTTATAGATGATGATGATAAAAATATATGCACGTAAGAAGAGACTCAAAGAACTGCCCTTGTTCACTGGCAAGGCAGGGTGGCGTGACGGCTGAGGACATGAACTCTGACATCAAATCGTCTGCATTTGCAACTCAACTCTGCCACTTACTAGTTTTGTGACCTTGGGCGAGTTGCTTCATTTCTTCAAGACTTCATTTTTCTCATCTGTAAAATGTAATAGCTTTCTCACCATGTTGTTGTGAAGATTAAGTAAGATAGTTTATGTGAAACATTCAGCATAGGATTGACACATAGTGACACTGACTAAATAGTTACTCATCCTGCAAATATTTATCAATCATTGACTATGTGCAAGTCACCTAAGGTGCTGGTAAGCCAAGGGAAGATTTCATCCCTTCTGTTTTCTGCAATATGCGTATATTATCTTTGTAAGAAAAGGCACTCCACTGTGGCTGCCTTGGCTGGCCACCCTATCAGCTTTCCTTTGGGCTACCCCAAGAACCTGCTGATGGCCTTGCTTGACTCTTCCCCTCTCACCCACCCTAAAACAAGGATTTGATCGTGCCACAACCTTGCTTCAGTAAACTTCCCTGGTTCCTCGTGGCTTGCAAGATAAAGCCAGTGTCTTTATTTAGGGATTTTCAAAATCTGGCCTCAACTTATTCTCAAAGTAAAATTTATTAACCTTTTCGGGTTTTTTTGCTTTTGTGTTTTTAAGTCAGGGTCTCACTCTGTCACCCAGGCTGGAGTGCAGTGGCACACTCACTGCCGCCGCAGCCTCGACCTGCTGGGCTCAGGTGATCTTTCTGCTTCAGTCTTCTAAGTAGCTGGAACTACAGGTGTGCACCACCAAGCCCAGCAAATTTTTTGATTCACTGTAGAGGTGAGTTCTTGCCACATTGCCCAGGCTGGTCTCGAACCCATGAACTCAGGCAATCCTCTCGTCTCTGCCTCCCAAAGTGCTGGGATTACAGGCATGAGCCACTGTGCCCACCCTTGATCTTTTCTGTCTCTGCACTCTCTATTCCAAGCACTGTACCTCTCCACCCCAAACCTGGATGGAATTACTGTCAAAATCTGGATTTTCATACATCATAATACTGCTATTCTCAAATTCTAGCTTCCTTTAAAATGGTACTTCTCAAACCACATCCTCAAGGATGCAAATTTAAAAGTCTGAAGTGAAGGCTGGAAATTTGCTTCCTTAATAAGCATGCTTTATGATTCTGAGATGAGGTTCAAGAAATCTGAGAAATATGTCATTCTCTTCTCTGCCTGGTAAGTCTGTCCTCCTGCCTGATGGACACTTCTGCATCCTACCAGACAGCTGAGATGTTGGCTGTGTTTTCCTGACCTCCAGTCTCTGTATTTCTATGATATTTTCTGCAAATCTCTACAAAGGCTGTCATTTCCTCATGCTTTCTTCACTTACTTCTGTAGCTGTCTTCCCACTGAACCGGGAGCTCCTAGATTTCAGGGACTATGTCTCATTTACCCTAGATGCCCCCAACCAAGCACAACTGGTACATAGTACACACTTATAGATGTCTGGGGAATCTAATATTGCATCCATTCATTGACATTAATGCTAGATGATTTCACCCACCGTGCTGAGCTCTAGTTCACTTATAGTTAGCAAGGCTGACCTTACTGATGTTGATTTGGGGCTCTGCTCATTTACCTCCCAGTCACACAAAGCAAGGTACTTTCTCACAGGGACAATCTAGCATGTAATCTGAGCCAACGCTGCTAGATGCTCTGGGAGAAGGAAGGATCCAGAAGAGCACAAGCCCGCCGGGTTGAACCTGGATGGCATGTGAACTTCAGTCTGGAGAAAGTTAACTAACCTTGGGGAGTCATACCACCGATGAGTGAACAGGGCACAGGACCCAGCTGGGTGGGTGTCCTGTGACCAGATCCCAAGAAGCTGACCATGAGCTTTCCTGTTTAAATGCCAGAATAACAGTGTTTATTCATAAGGGTTCTGAAGTCAGAGTAACTTGGTTAGAATTACATCTCCACCAGCTATGCAATGCAGGACATATTTTATAACCACTCTGCCTGAGTTTCCTCTTCTGCACAATGGGTACTAATAATAGTACCTAACTTGCAGAGCTGTTGCAAAAAATAAATGAAACTAAAATATGTACAATCTTTAGAATAACATTTGGTGCATATTAACTGCTCAATAAACAGTAGCTATTATCGTTAGGTTCCCAAGCTATAATTTGGAGTCAACACACACTTTAGTTTGGAGTTTTTCCTCTGACCTTTTTTTCAAACACATGCTGAAATTTCTGTAGCAATCTTTGCCCTTGCTCAACTCCAGCCTTAGAGACTTGATGTAAAACCCATCAGGACAGTTTCAACTCCACAGGACTTGCACAACAAGGTAATATTAAGCTAAAAGAGTCCCTAATTCATCTGTTGGAGATAGAATTGATGTAAGAAAAACATGGCCAAAGAGAATGTAAGAATTCTACATTTGTGTGGAGGGAAAAATTAAGCATACCAAAAACAATAAGATGAAAGACTTTGGGGGGGAAAAAAGGATGAGAAACAAAAATCCCATCTATTCAAGATTGTTAGTGATCTCTTGCATGAAAAGGTACCTCCTGCCTTTTATACCCTGAAGGAAGCAGAGGCTTGAAGCTGCTCTCAGTGTTGGAGTCTGTTATGGGCCAAGTGTGGAACTCAGTGTAAATTGTCTCTGTTAATACTTATATGCAATCACTATGATTCTGATCTTACAGGGGAATAACTATGATGTTACACCGCTAGTAATGGCAAAACTGGATTCCTGCCCAACTCTGAGATGGTTCCAAAGCCCTAGAACATTACATTTTGCCACAGTGTTTTCTTATTGTTCCTCATCATGCCTGTTATATACTTCTGAGTGGAATTTCATGGCCTAGAGATTAATAGCAAATATTTATTCAAGCCCAGTCTCCAGTTCAAGCTCTGAAGCCCCAAAAACTAGTAAGGAGGAAAAACCTCTGATGACCTCCTGGTTGAGGTCCTAACTCCCAGCATCTCAGACTGCCGCCTTATTTGAAAATAGGTTGTTGTGGATGTAATGAATCCAGTTAAGGTGAGGTCATACCGAACCTCATAGTCAACAGGACTGGTGCCCTTACCAGAAGAGAAGGGAGATGAGCAGACTCATGAAGGAAGAGCATGATGTGTGGCATTGAAATGCTGCAGCAGTAAGCCAAGGGATGACAAGGACTGTCAGCAAACCACCAGAATCGAGGAAGAGCCAAGGCAGAGAGAGAGAGAAAGAGAGAGAGAGAACAGCCCTGAAAACACTTTGATATTGGATTCTAGCCTCTGGAAAACAACCTTTGATGTTTAAAGTCTCCTAGGCTGTGGAACTTTGTTACAGCAGCCCTGAGAAACTAATGCACCCCTTCCCCACCCCTGGAGGTGGGGGGAGGGGTGGGCAGCTGAAATAAACACCGTGTCTTTTTGTGGGTTTTCCTCACCTCGGAGTTGGACTCCCTTTTGTCACTGTGATTATGTGATGACAATGATACCATGGCAAGTAGCACTGATTGCTCCTCAACTGCTAATCTTCCCCACTTTTGCTAACAGACCTCCTATTTACTCGGGTATTGCCCCTGTATCCCTCACGGACCCCTCTAGTTCTGTAACCATGTGAACCTTTTGCATTTGGAAGGATGTTCTGATTGGACCCAGCAAACTGAATTAGCTCCTTACAGCTACCATCTGGTTGGTGGCACTATTTTGAAGTTCAGGAGTCTGCTAGGTTTGGCCGTCCACACACAGAGCCCAAACAGGACTTCTGCATCCTGCTTTGTCAGCCTGAAAGGAAGGAGTAAATGATTCATCCACCAACTCACAAAAATGAAGAGGTTTGGTGGCCCGTGCTGGTGCAATTACCAATACACTTACTAACATCCCAACAATAGCATCGCTGGTGAGTCCATGGGGATGTGGAGTCATCTCTCTGGTTGTTTCTCCTTCTCCTCCCTCAAAACAACTGGGAGATGGGCACATTTTAAAATGTCTCTTATTATTCAAATCAAACCTGATAATTTTATTTTTAATTTCTTTTTTTTTAACATACTGCATGGTTCCATTTATATAAAGTTCAAAAATAAGCAAACCCATATATGCTTTGGGAAGTGAGGAGAGAGGTTAACCTTGGTGAGGAGGGAGGGGGCATGCAAGGGTGTTTGGAATATTGCCTTTCTTGAGCTGGGTGCTTGTCACACAGACATGTTACAACACTTGTGATTTGTTCACTTTTCTGTATCTCTGTTGCATTTTAGTCATTTTTAAAAAAAATAACAGATTTTGGCTCACATTAATTCTAAAGCCCTATTTTCCATAGCACTGTTTCCACTTGAGTTCATCCTAAAGCACCTCTAGGAAGGCTGGACTTAATAAAGGATCCAGGAATATCAGGGTAGTAACCCAGACCCCAGCTGTTAACTATTGCCCAGAATCAAGGCTGCCTCCGTGGACCTCCCTCTAAGTCATTGCTGGGAGTTAACAACCACTTAATTCACTTTCAAAAAGATTTTTTTTCTAATTTTGTTTCTGGAAAATGCTCATAGAAAAGAGATCTTCCTATTTCACACAAGAAGTCTTGAGGCCCGTTTCAGTGGCTATGCTCTGAATATTCAGCTTGTATCTTACATAATCCACCCCCTCCCCCATCACACCTGATTGCCTTGAGTTGAATTTATTAAACTGATCCTTTGTGTGAGCAAAAGCATCACTTTCAAAGCTGGGCAGTAAGCAAATGAAGAACTCCTCTCCTATCTGCACACATTCTGCATTGGCTTTCGGGGGTGCTTGCCTAATACATCTAAAATAGTTGTGAATAAACAAAATGTAGTTCTCAGAAGAACATCTCATTACACATTACATCACATGACACTTCCATCTCAGCTCAATAAAAAAAAAAATCCTAAGAACTGCATCTGTAGACAAAGTCCCCTGATTTCGAGTATCGTTTTATTCACTCTTGGCAGCTAGCACATATAAAATGTTGGCATAATAAATTATCAATTTTCAATTCCCTTTGAGATTCTTGGTCAAAGATCAAAATAGACCAGTGTTTTCTTGGCTTTCCCAATGGAAACTGCTTTTGAGAAGAAAGTTTCATTTACTTGATAAAACTTTTCTCATTGCAAGTTAAACTGTATGACTGATTATAAAAACACGTATTGTTCTGCGCATTTAAAATTTATCAAGGGAGGCAAAAATGTGAAAGTATCACTGCCCCATGAAGCAGATGGTGAGGAGTATTGAAATGGAGGTACTGAGGTCAGGACCAGATCCCCAGAGGAGGAGGTAACATTTACTCTTGAAGAACGGACAGGATTTTAAAGGTAGGGCTGGAGAAGAAGGATGGCCATTTCAGGTATAGGGAACAACTTTAGGAAACGCAGAAGAATGAAGAAAGATTTATCAAGAAAATATTGGAATATATTAAACAATGTAGCCAGAGTTCTGGATGAGAGAAGAATATTAGACATTAATACAACCCTGGGAAGGAGAGCAGAAGACAGATATTGCGGATTTGGAACTGAAGGCTTAAAAAAGATTTCCTAAGCAAACAGGAGTGAAGGAGTGTGGTTATCAGGCTGGGGGTGCGGGGATAAAATTTACAGAACATAAAGTTTGCCACTTTAACCATTTTTAAGTGTACAACTCAGTTTCATTAAGTACATTCACGTTGTTGTAAAACCATCACCACCATCCATCTCCAGAACTTTTACAGAAACTTTCCTTCCCGTTCTTCCCCCAGCCCCCGGCAATCACTATTCCACTTTCTGTCACTGAATTTGACTGTTCTAAAGACCTCATGTAAGTCTATACAAAATATAATATTTATCTGTTTGTGGTTTATTTCAGTCAAAATAATATCTTCAAATTTTATTCATGTTATAGCATGTGTCAGAATTTCCTTCCTTCTTTTTTTTTTTTTTGAGTTGGAGTCTCACTCTGTCGCCCAGACTGGAGTGCAGTGGCCGCCCCCCGCCACTGTAGCCTCTACCTGCTGTGCTCCAGCGATCCTTCCGCCTCAGCCTTCCGAGTAGCTGGAACTACAGGTGCACGCTACCACACCCAGCTAATTTTTTGGTTTATTGTAGAGATGAGGTCTCGCCAAGTTGCCCAGGCGGGTCTCGAACCTCGGGCAATCCACTCACCTCAGCCTCCCAAAGCGCGGGATTACAGGCTGAGCCACAGAGACCGGCCCTTTCCTTCCTTCTTAAGACTGAATAATACTTCACTGTATGTTCATACCATATTTTGTTTATCCATGTATAACACTTGAGTTCATTCCACCTCTTGGATATTGTGAATAATGCTGCTATAAACATAAGTACACGAACACCTGTTTTATTCTCTGCTTTCATTTATTTTGAGAATATACCCAGAAGTGGAATTGCTGGATCCTATGGTAACTTTATGTTTAATTTTTCTGAGGAATCTCCATATAATTCTCCATAGTAGGTGCACCATTTTACCTTCCCATCGGCATTGTACAAGTGTTCCAGTTTCTCCACATCCTCACTAACACTTGTTATTTTTTGTTTTTTGTAATTGTCATCCTAATAGGTGTGAAGTCATATCTCATTGTGGTTTTGATTTGCATTTCCCTAATGAGTAATAATACTGAGCATCTTTCTCATGTGCTCATTGGCTTTTTGCATATCTTCTTTTGAGAAATGTCCACCCTTTGCCCTTTAATTAGGTTGTTTTGTTATTATTAAGTTGTAAGAGCTCTTTGCGTATTCTGGATTTTGATCCCTATTAGGTATTTGATTTGCAAATATTACCTCCCCTTCTGCAGGTTACCTTTTAACTCTGTTGACAGTGTCCTTTGGTGCACAAAATTTGGGAGGTTTTTAATTTTTTGCTTAGGTTTACATTTTTAGAATTTTTGTTGATACATAATGCTTGTGTATATCTGTGGGGTACCTATGACATTTTGTTACATACAGAGAATGTGTAATGATCCAGTCAGGATATTTAGGGTATTCATCATCTTGAGTATTTATCATTTCTATGCACTAGGAACATTTCAACTCCTCTCTTGTGGGTATTTTGAAATATGCAATACAATGGTGTTAACTGTATTCATCCTACTCTAATATCGAATAGCAGAAATTATTTCTTCTCTCTAACTGTATGGTTGCACCATTTACCAACCTTTCTTTATCCCTTCCCTCACCCATACCCCCTTCCCAGTCTCTGGTGTCTACCATTCTACTCTCTACCTCCATCAACTTCTTTAGTTTCCACATATGAGTGATAACATGTGATATTTGTCTTTCTATGCCTGGTTCATTTCCATTTTGCTACAAATGACATCATTTCATTACTTTTTATGACCAAGCAGTAGATCATTAGGTATGTACATCACATTTTGTCCATTGATGGACAGATAGATTGATGGATGCAGAAAAGTTTTTAATTTTGATGAAGTCTAAGTTATTGATTTTTTTGTTGTTGTTGCCTAGACCTTTAGTGTCATATCTAAGAAGTCATTGCCAAATCCAATGTCATGAAGCTTTTCCCCTATATTTTATTCTAAGAGCTATAGTTTTAGCTCTTACATTTAGGTGTTTGATCTATTTTGAGGTAATTTTTTGTGTAATATAAGGCAAAGGTCCAACTTTATTTTTTTGCATGTGACTATCCAGTTTTCCCAATATCATTTGTTGAAAAGACCATTCCTTCCTCACTGAATGGCCTTGACATCCTTGTTGAAAACCATTTGACCGTATATTCAAGGGTTTATTTCTGGGCTCTCTATTCTACTCCATTGGTCTATATGTCTGTCTTTATGTCAGTACCACACTGTTTTGATTATAGTTATTTGTAGTAAATTTTGATTACTATAGCTGTGTTCTATTGTAGTTTTGAATTTAGGAAGTGTAAGACCTCCAGATTCATTCTTTTTCAAAATTGTTTTAGCTATAAAGAAATCTTTATATTAAGATTTCATATAAATTTTAGGAAGGATTTTTGTATTTATGCAAAAATAATGTCCTTGGAATTTTGATAGGGATTGCATTGAATTTGCAGATTGTTTTTGATAGTCTTGACGATATTAAGTCTTCCAATTCATGAATACAGGATATCTTTCCATTTATTTGTATATCAGGCTTTTATATATTTTTAAGTAATATCTTATTTTGAATTAACACTTTCATTCTGTGCCTGTGACTTGAGACAAGGAGGAACTATTAAATGCCACACAGAGGATGCATAATAAAAAGCATGTTGTTGAATCAAAAACAAACAAAAAAAGAAATTACAATTGCAATTGCATAAACTATGTTCACGAACACTAAGTTATACCACACTCCTAGGTTTGCTGAAACAAAATCATGATGTTGATCATTCATTCATTCTCCCCTTCCCTTCAGAAACTCCTCCTTTCTACAATTTCCCCTTTGATGTATCCATCTCAAGCCTCTGCTTAGGAATCTACCCTCCTATGATTTTGGTTTTGTTTTTATTTTATTTGAGTCAGAGTCTCACTCTGTCACCCAGGCTGACTGCAGTGGCACACTCATGGCCACTGCAGCCTCAACTTGCTGGGTTCAGGTAAACCTTCTGTCTCAGCCTCCCAAGTAGCTGGAACTTCAGGTGCAAGCCACCACACCTAGCTAATTTTTTCATTTATTGTAGAGATGAGGTCTCTTCAAGTTGCCTAGGCTGGTCTTGAATCCCTGGGCTCAGGCAATCCTTTCACCTCTGCCTCCCAAGGTGCTGGGATTACAAGTGTGAGCCACCACATCCAGCCTACCCTCCTATGTTTTTAAAGTCTAGTTTATTGAGTTAAAATTATGTTTTAAAAGTTTAGCTTATTTAGTTATAATTTACTTAGAGTGAAATTCACCATTTTTAAAATGTCCAGTCAGTCAGTTTTGATAAATATTTACAGTTATTCAATCTCAGAGTCCTGCTTTGGAAGGGGACTTGAAGGTAGCTCTGTCCACACATTTTAAAAAGTGAGTTTGCCATTTGGTAGTTCCTCAAAAAATTAAATGCAGAATTATCTTATCACCCAGAAATTCTACTACTACATACAGACCCAGAATAATTGAAAGCAGAGTCTCAAACAGACACCCATATACTAATGTTCATAGCATCATTATTCACAATAGCAAAAAATGTGGAAACAACCCAAGTGTCTACAGATAAGTAGATAGACAAAATGTAGTGCATACAACAGTGAAATGTGATTCCGTCATAAAAAGAATGAAGTCCTGACACATCCTCAAAGACATTATGCTAAGTGAAAGAAATCAATCACATAAGGGCCAATTCTATATGATTCCATTTATATGAGGGACCTAGATTAGGCAAGTTACTGGAGGCAGAATGCAGAACAGAAGTTACCAGCGGCTGGAGGAAGGAAGCAATGGGAAGTTATTGTTAATAGTCACAGAGTTTCTGTTTCTGGTGATAACGTTTTGGAAATAGGTAGTGGTAATAGTTATACAACATTGTGAATGTACTTAATAATAGTCAAAATGAGGCAAGGCTTGGTGGCTCATGCCTGTAATCTGCAGTTCGGGAGGCCAAGGCGGGAGGAGTTCAAGACTTAGCCTGGGCAATAAACATAGCAAGATCCCATCTCTACAAACAATTTTTTTTTAATTGTCCAGGCCAGTCGAACTCGGTGGCTCAACCTGTAATCCCGTGCTTTGGGAGGCTAAGGTGAGTGGATTGCCTGAGCTCGTGGGTTCAAGACCTGCCTGGGCAACTTGGCGAGACCTCATCTCTACAATAAATCAAAAAAATTGCCGGGCATGGTAGCGCGCGCCTGTAGTTCCAGCTACTTGGAAGACTGAGGCGGAAGGATCGCCGGAGCCCAGCAGGTCGAGGCTGCAGTGGCCAGGAGTGTGCCACTGCACTCCAGCCTGGGCAACAGAGTGAGACTTCAACTCAAAAAAAAAAAATTGTCTAGGCACGGTAGCACGTCTGTAGTCCTAGTTACTCGAGAGGCTGAGGTGGGAGGATTGCTTGAGCCCAGGAGTTTAAGGCTGCTGTGAGTTATGATCACACCACTACACTCTTTCCTGGGAGACAGAGCCTGACCATGTATCTTTTAAAAAATGGTTTAAATAATGAACTTCAGGTTATGTATATCTTATACATGCTATTTTTTTATGTGGGTGTTCCTTACTAAAAGGTACACAGGCAACTCCAAGCCCTTTGGCTTAACATGTGACACATACCCAACCAAAAGAATAAATACAATATTTTAAAAATATACAATAAAAATGGATCAAAAAGCACTGCAAGTTGGGAGAAGGTTGAAAAAAGAGAGAAAAATTGGAGGCAGGGCCACCGCAGATGGCTACTATGATGGTCCTGAAATGGCCTGAGTGGAATATCGCAGGGGGAAAGAAAAGATGGTGCATGCACAAGAGAAGAGAGAACTCATGGTCTAAATGAATGTGGCACAAGGCAGAAGGAAAGGTGGAAAACACCAGGCCAAGGTCACATCATGACCGTCATGAGCCCTAGGCACCTTTCCTTTTTGAGGGTCCCTTCCTCCATAAATATATACATAAATATATATATATGTACATGTATATACACACACACATTTACATACACACACATATATACATACACATGTTTATATATATTATGTGTAGTATATATACACACACAAATACATACATGCATAGATGAAGGGGCAACCCCCAAAAATTAGAATTATCTTTTGAACATGGGCCTCCTGTAGTACAGGCTTCCTCTACTAGGTAAGTGTTCTAGGAACCCATCGGCATCAGTGTATCAGCTAGTGTAAGAGACTGTGTTCAGCTTCAGCTTCAGTGAATTTTTTTTGGAGATTCTTTCAGCGTTGAAAGATGGGTGCTTTTACAAGCACACCTGCCCACACTGCATTGAGTGTTCAGCAGTTCTTGACCAAAAATGGCACAACCCCTGTGCCCCACCCGCCCTATTCACTCAATCTCACCCCAGGTGACTTTTATGTTTGTTTCCCCAGATGAAAAAAGTCCTCTTAGGGAAATTTTTGCCAACGTGGAAGAGGTAAAACAGAAAATAGCAGAAGCACTAAAAGGCATCAAAATTGATGAGTTCAAAAATTGTTTTGACCTGTGAAGAAAGTGTCTCCATAGGTGTATTGCATCAAATGGAGAGTACTTTGGAGGTGACTGAAGAATACACAATTTTTTATAAATAAATTCTGGGCTTTTTAGGGGATCTTCCTCATATATTAGTATTATGGTATCATAGAAAAACAATAATTTTGTCCTAAAAGTGCATTGTTTTTCTTTTCAATTTAAAAAGAAATCAAAACATTCTCATAGGTCCCTAAATGGCATTGCCCTGTTGAGCCTCAGGGGAGTCAGCCCTGGACCAGTCCTACATGCAGAACAGAGGGTCTCCAGTCTAAGGATATCCACCCTCCTTCCCCCTCCCCTGCAGCTCCTTATCTCATCTACTGGTTGAGGTATTGAGGTCTCTGTTACTGCAAATATGTGATTGGGTGGGGCTTTACATTCCGAAATCATCAGCTGTTGCAGACAGTAACTGGGTGTGGGGGTTAAGACCTTGGACTCTGGAGTCAGAACAATGTAGGTCTGAATGACAGTTCCCCTGCCTGGCTGTGTAAATGGAAGCATGTTATTTGACCTTTCTAAGCCACGGTTTCTATCTGTAAAATGAGTGTGAGTTCCTAACATCCTAGAGGTCTATAAGAATTCAGCATGGTAAGTTAGAGAACAGCCAGCCTCGCATGGGGCCTGGTATGTGGCTGGCAAGTGCTGGCATTGCCAACACCTCTTCTGGCTGGGAACAAACAGACACAACAGTGGTTTGAGGTTTGTAACGATAAGGAGGAAAGGCACCAAGACACCTGGAAAGGGAAGTACAAAAGGTGAGGGAGTCCAGAGAGTAATGGAAGGAACAGAAACCATTTCCCACTTTTGCCCAAGGCAGGCCCGATTAGCCTACAACCTCCCACCACACTGTCTGGAGTGTTACCTCTTTTAAGCACACAGTGGCTCCTGTCACCCCCCCAGACACCCTTAAGACAGCCCTCACTCAGAGTCCGGAAACAGACCAAAGCATTCAAGATTCCAACCCTCTTTTCTGGGGTTGGTTTCCTCTTTCCTTCCACCACCCCCACGCTAGACCTGCCATTCCTCACACTCCACGTCCTTTGTCTCACAAGTTTTTTTGTTTTGTTTTGTTTTGTTTTTTGCCCGAAATGCCTTTGGGGGAACTTCTACTCATCCTACAAAACCCAGTCCCATGTCTCCTTCTGCAACTGCCTAGGCAAAATCAATCCCTTCCTCTCCTCAGCTGCCACAGCGCCTGCATCACGGCGCTTCTCTTCTCACTCCACTTAATAATTTGTTTACATCTCTCCCCAGCTGAAAGATGAGTTCCAGAAGGGGAGGGGCTGCTGGACTCTCCCTCCTGGAGTCCCCACCCCAACCACTGCCCCACCTCCTGCACATGCTGGCAGCCCATGACTAAGAGAAGGAAGGTTTCTTCATTGTTTACTTGGTTTTGGAATGCTCTCCTCACACCTGTTCCAACAAAGAACTCTGGCTTATGTAGCGAATTAAAGATTCAATACTTAGCAAAGTAACAATGTGGCATGAAGGGGCAGGAAACCAGAGCTGTGTCCAAGATAGGAAAGGATCAAGGGGATTAATTTGATGATCACACCTGGGTGTCTAGGCAGCTATTTCTAAAGGAATAGGGTAGAGGAAGTCAATGGCACCTCCAAAGACTTGAGGTCCATCTATTCAACAGTACCCAATGGGCATATGAGGGCGTGGGTCTGAAAGCTGCCTCTAAATCACCCTCTCCCACTTGTACATTTCTCACCAACTCCCCCAACCCCTCCCCAGATAATACTCAGCCTCTTCTCTTCCCTTTCAAGGTTATCCCCTCCTCCCCTGGTTTCTGCCTGACCCTGACCTCACCCAGATGAAAACCCTGGGATTGGGAAGAACTGATCCCCAGTCCCTAGGAATGGTTCTGCTCATTACTTTCTGGAACTGCCTTTATCCTGTGGAAGGGCAAACTACCATAGCTCCCCTACTCCCCCCTGCCAAGTCCACTTTGGCAGTGTGCTCTCAGCAGTGCCGGCAGGGCAGACGCCAATGGTCCTGATTCAGTTTGGATTGCTCTTTCACCATCATCTGACTCCTCCATCACCTGGAGCCTGTGAGGCAGCTGTGTGCCCAAAACCTCCAGCCATCCCTGTCGCCTCAGAAGGGTTGAGGCATCCTCACTCTCAGCATTGAATGAATGAAGATCGGCTTCCAGAGAACAGGCTAAGGAACATGGTGAGAAGTTTCTGTGGCCCCTGTAGCCGAGAGCCCTGTTTCCTCCTGCGCGTTTGAGTGCCTTTTCTGGGCTGGGAGGCAGCTGGTTCATGTGGGCTGGGAGGCACCCGGTCGGCCTGATGGGACACTGCTTCATCAGTTTTGTCCCTGAAGATCTAGGCGCCACTGCCACCCAGAGCATTTGCAGCCTCCTTCTCATTTTCATGGCCCCCACCCTGGCTCGAAGTCACTGAAATGAAATACTCTCACCCAGGCTTTTGCAAGAATCTTCTCAGACCTCACTTAAACCTCTCTGTACAGTGCTGCCAAAGAAGCTTCCTAAAGTGCATTATGCCGCAATCCATTTTTATGCAGTTTAAGAACGGTTGAAACTAGTCTAGGAGATAGAAGTCAAACAGTGGTACTTATGTGACTGGTGGTGGACTCAGTATTGCCTTGGATGGAACATGAAGGAGACTTCCGGGATGTTCGAAAAGCTCTATTTTTATCTTATTGAGCGACATATTGTTACTTAATATGTTACATATGTAAAAATTCATCAAGCCTTGTACCTAAGGTTCATGCACTTTGGGCGAGCTGTGGTGGTTCACATCTGTAATCCCAGCAACCCAGGAAGTTGAGGCAGAAGGATCGCCTGAGGTCAGGAGTTTGAGACTAGCCAGGGCAGCATAGTGATACCTCATCTCTATAGACTATTAAAAATTAGCTGGGCATGGAGGCTCATACCTGTAGTCAGAAAGGCCAACTCAGAAGGCTGAGGCAGGAGGGTCACTTGAGTCCAGGAATTAGAGGCTGCAGTGAGCTATGATGGCTCCATTGCACTCCAGCATGGGCAACAGAGCAACACCATATCTCTAAAAGAAAAAAAAAGATTCATGCATTTTTCTATGCATATGTTAAGCCTCAGTGAGAAAGTTAAAAAAAAAATTCTACTTTTATTTGGTAAACATTTTTTGATGGTTGACAACATGACAAGGATTCAGGGATGGAACAAACAGCCCCTGCTACTCACTCCCTGGAACTTGCCTTCTAGACTTCTATTCTTCTAGAGGACCATAACTATACTATTTGCTTATGTTCCAGATCTGTCCCTTTCTCTCCTCAGCTTTCTCTCAAGTCTCCTGTGGGCCTCGCTCTCACCAACACCTCTTCCCCATCCTAGTCCCTCTTGCTGAAATTCCACTACGAGTTTCAAAAATAAGGTCAGCTTCTGAATGAAGCTTTCTCAACCTGAAAGGGCTGTGCACCCCTCTGCAATCCTGTATCCCTTGGTGCTTCTCTCTCCACAAAACTTCTTTTCGGGAGTTCTGTTTCTACTGCCTGACCTTTTTTGGTAGGCACACGTTCCTTGAGGCAAGAGGCTCATCTCGGATTCACCTCTGCCCCACAAATACTGCTGAATTGAAAGAACAGATCAAAGAAAGGGGGAAACCCCTTAAATAGCTTGCCAGACCCTCCCAGCTTGGTCTCTCCCTGATTAATTGTTGATGAACACACAATTCAAAATGTAAGCAAAAACCTTGCTACCATCCCTGCTCCTAGACTTCTGCCCTGGCTAGCTGAGGGATTGGGCTGCAGTGGTTGGTGAAGGCATTCAGTGCTCCAAAAACTTGTTCCCTAGGCCTAATCAGAAAAAAAAGGAGTGGGGAAGGAGGGAGAATAGCAGGGAAGTGAGCAGTGAGTATGCTGCTGGCGGTGGTCCCTCCAGGGATGTGAGCTGTTTGTGTCTCCCTGTGAGTCTCTTTGGGGCTAGCGCTTCTCTGTATCCAGAGGAAAGATCCCTATTGCTTCAGCTCAGAAGAGAGACCAGCCCAATAGCCAGGCATCAAATGGATTGGACCTTGCTACTCAGAAAGCTGTCAGCTCTGCATTTGTACTTCCAGGAAAGCATCGCTTCAAAACTTAACTTTGTGTACTAGTTTGCATATACCTATGTTGCATGAATGATGTGTTAATAAATATTTTGATCTACTATAGGTAGAGCCTTGCACTAGGGGAAAGAGGGAATTCAAAAAATAGAATTCACTGTTTCTGCCTCTCTTGGGGTTTACAAGTAGTTTGACATATTTGCGGGATGTTCCCTGAAGCATTATTTATGACAAAAAAAAAACCGGAAGCCATCTAGAAAGGTCAAATAAAATGTTGTACGCTGTTCCATAGACTACAATAGGATAATTTAACAGAACTAACTAGGGGGTATATATGTCAATGTGAGTAGATCTCAAAAATATATTGAGGGGAAGTCAGATTATAGAAGGATGTATCTCATACAACATTATTTATGCAAACATGTGCATAATGAAAATAATACTCTATATATTCTATGAATACATAGTATATCTGCAGGTAAAAGTGTGTTTTTTTAATAGCACAGAGGGACACACATTACGTCTCTCTCTGGGAAAGGAAATGAAACAGGAATGAAAAAGGAGCTTTTGCTTTTTTCTATAATTGCTCTGTCTCTTTTTTAAAGAATATATTTGTATATTACTTGAGAAAGTAAGCTGCATTTAAACCATTTAAGTAATTAGGAAGGCATAGCCTAATTGTATAAGAAGCTAAGTAATGAGTTCATTGATAACCACGACAATGATACAAGCAACATCACAAGGCAGAATAGATTTATTCACCCAACCATCTGTAATAACGACCTGGAGTTCAGAAAAGAAAGTGCTTGCTGGGTGCTGGGTAACTCTGAGAGGGAGCTAAGAAGTTAGGACATCCTTGAAAGTCTTTTGGCAAAAGAATGCTGTGACAACGAGGCATTTGGTGAAGATTAATCTGGCCATAAGTGTGCTATGTACAAATTTGCATTATGAGTATAGAGGGTTTTCTTTTTTTTTTTTTTAAACACTTGTCAGTGTGAGAAATTGAAGAAGATGGGATTATACAAACTAAGCTCTAAGAGGAAATCAGACTATGAGGAATGCTTAGGAAAAAGCCTCCAGCCAAATGAACATGAGAGCACTACTCCCAGGGAGGGGGCACACGAGGGCATCAGAGTTTACTCATCAGTTTCCCCCACTGGATTGTGAACTACCCGAAGCTGGACCATGATGACTTTCTTCCTGGAGCCCCCCTGCATAGAACAGTGTCTGATGCCACATACTAGGCACTCAGTGAATGCTTGCTGAATGAGCAAATGCATGCATGAATGAATGACTATTGCACAAAAGACAAAAGGAATAGGACTTTTAAAAGGTTCGTGCTTGAATGGCTACCTCTTTTTTTTTTTAAGATGTGGGATAGAATTCAGAATTAGGTAGACAAGTGGTCACTGTGCAGGTATAGTTTGGGCCTCCCTTTGGTCCTCACTTCTGGTTTGAGACCAGGTACCCTTATTGATGTTATACTCCCTTGGGAGTGTGAATGTTCACCTCTTTAGCTCTGAGGCACATCTACACCCTATTTCATTCTCCCCTGCAGTGCACCCTCCATCAGAGTGTGGCTTTCACTTGTCTCTTGTCCCACCCCACCATGCACTGCACTACTCCACCCTTAGACCCTGGGGTCCTTCTTTTGGACAGGTGTGGAGAATGGCTATCAACCCTCAGTGTGGTCTAGAACGCCAAGATCAAAGGAAGGAAATAAAATTAAAAATCACTTGGGGGATGGAGCTGGAAAGAGCTTCACAGGAGTTGGGTGGGGAGAGGGGTGGTGATGTGTGTTGGGGGCAGCGGGGACTTCTGACCTAAGATAGAGGTAAGATGGGCCTACAGGAAGTGACTGGGCCAAAGAAAGGACTGGGGCCAGATTTCAGAAACATGGTTGTGGAATCAGTTCGTGCAGAGATTTTCAAACGTGGAGCTCAGGATCCCAGGATTCCACAACAACCTCCAGTGCCAAGAAGGGAGGATGAGAACTGCCAGAGGGACCTGCTCGAATGAGAGCTTATATTGAAAGTATCCTGGATAGAAGAGTGTGTTGACAATGGACACAAAAAAAGAACTCAACTGAAAGACAGATTCATTTGGAGTTATCATGAATTGCCTGCCCTGCCCCCATCTCAGGATTGAGATCACCCCCAGGAAGTCAAAACTGAAAGACTCAAAGTTCAAGGTAAGAGAAGCAGTGGGGTGTAGGTCATTGGCGTTTAGTTATTAATAATTATTAGCATTTTATCCAGTCTTTCTCAGGAGCTCTGCTAAACTCTTACATGTATAATGTCATTAATTCTCACAACAGGTTATCAGGTAAACCCTCTTGCCATCCCTACCAAGGCTTAGAGATGTTGACCAGTTTGCCCAACATCACACCAGACAGCAAGCAGCAAAGCTGGGCTGGATGCAGGCAGCCTGACTCCAAAGCCCCTGAGCATAAGCTAGTGCAGTGGTATCTCCCCAGAGGCCATGTAGTGAGCAGGTAAGGTTGAAGAAAGGTACAGGTACTTTCAGCAAAAGATCTTGAGGAAGAGAGAACAACACTTCCATTTTTGAGAAGGTGCTATGTGATGTAATCCTCCAAGAAAAATTCCAAAACTCCTCCCTGGGCCCTTAGGTAGATTGATCACACCTGGAAGGTTCAGTCTCTTCTGTATGTCACAGCTCAGGAGGGCTGAAAGGTATCTTACCTTGAATCAGTGAATGGGAGGGTAAAGAATCTGGCTAATCATAAATGGAGGACATTTAATCCAAGGAAGATTAGAAAGAAAGGAGGAAGCCATCTCAAACACCCAAAGTATGTTCTCAAAGTACTTCTTTTTGTGCAGCTCTAAGTGGCAGAACGAGGGTCAATGCATAAGTAAGAGGGAGACAGATTTTTAAGTCAGTATTGCAAAGGATTTTCCTTTCATCTGTCTGAAAATTAAATTGGCCACACTGGAAGTAGTGAGCTCTCTGTCAAAGGAAGCAATCAAGCAAAGACTGAGAATTGGGAATCATGATTGCTAAGAGGGAACTCATACATTGAGTAGAAGGATAAATGATTATGAAAGCCTCTTCTGACACAAAAGTTCCACAAATTTATTATTATGTTTCTTTTCCTGTTCGAAATTTCTTCCTGAGCCAAAACCTTAGGAAGGGACCCAACAGACATTCCAGCCACTGGAAGAATAATGTCTTATAAATTCCTACATCCTGCATGTCTGCAGAAAGGGAACCCCCACCTGTGACAGAGACCTCTATGTCTGTCAGTAGAGGCAACATTTTTCACATTAATAGTACAAGTCAGAATAAATACCATCTCCATTTGGAAGACAGTCCTTGACAGAGAGAATTGGCCTGCTTGATTAGGAATATATGTCAGGCACTGATAATAGGGAAATCCTTTTCAGCCAAGCCCCAGAACCTGAACAGTCATAATGAGATGATTTAATGAGCCTCCTGTTCTACAACAATATTAATTACAACTCTGTCACAGAAGGCAGCCAACTCAAGATAAAATAGGTAAAACGCACAGGAGCTGGATTGCGTTCAGAATCTTTTCCCCAGATACAAATAGGCTTGCAGTCCCATACATATGTCTTCAGCAAGTTAGTGGATTTAACACCTCTTTAAGCTGTTTGGAAGAAATGCTTATGGAGTCAGTCTAAACAGCAGAAATGCTTCCGAACTTCGGGTTTGTCGCTTGCATCTACCCCAAATCTGTCTAGTGAGCCTGATTAGTCCCCATGTGCTGCTACCCCAGTAAAAGAAGATAAAAGAACAATAAAGACACCTCTTTCAAGCAGTAGGCACACCTCCACCCCTTTTGGGGTCAGTCCTCACAAATCTTTCCCCTTAAAGAAATGAAATTTCTTCAGGTCAGATATAAGCTGGGAATCATCATGGGTCCAGTTCAATAAATCATCACCAAGGACCTGTTCACTACTAATAATTATTGCGCATTTATTACTTGCCAGACATTGTTTTAAGCACTTTCAGTAGTTTAGCTCATTTGATCATCACAAAACACCTTGGGGTCAGTACAAACAACATGCCCCTTGATAGGACGCACAGAGGTGCTGAATGTTCACACTCCCAGTTAGATGAGCCAGGATTCAAACCCAGACTGACTGATTACAAGGCCAGGGTGTTTAACCACCAGGCAATACCATGCACTGCATGTCTGCAGGCAACTCGTTCATGAAGCGAGTGCTGACTGAGCACCTGCTATGTACCGAGCACTGTGCTAGGTGCTAGGCAGAGATGAACACGGCAGTACCTGTCCAAAGTAGTCAGGAATGCCAGCGGTCAGCAAGGGCTTCTGGAAATGGTGAAGTTTGAAGTTTGACCAGAGACCTGGAAGATGAGTATGAGTCAGGCAGTGAGTGGGGAGAGGAACAAGACATGGAAGAAATCCCTAGAGGTCAGTTCAGGATGGTGGAAGCACAGGCATTGTGCAAATTTGGAGGAATTATACACCAGGATAGGAAGGAGCATCCTGACAGGAAGGATTCAGGAGGAGATCAAACTCGATCTAGATCCTTAAAAATAGACAAAGATAGGAATGTGTACATGATACAGATTTGAAATCCATTGACATTTCCTCATATTTATGCAACCTTCTCACTCAGCCCAGACCCAGGGAACTTGGACAAAAAACTGACTCCAAGGGGTTAATCATCTGCTAATCAAAAGAAACCACAATGGGCTCTTTTTTCTTACTAAATGCATGTTGGTGAGATTTTGATGGTGCAAGGATAAGGCAGCTGATGAAGGATGTACCAGAGAGGACAAACATGGAATCCTGAGCCTCAACCTGGCAGAGCAGGCTGTGCGTAGCCAGTAAGACACAGAACATCAGAAATAATTGGAAGCAAAGCTCATGTCCATACAGAATGTGCCCAGGCCTGAAAACTCACATGGACTCCAGGCTCTGTCCCAGAGCACACCGACCTGCACACCCATGAAATGGTCCATGCTCACCCCTACTCCTCCCTACCAGAGTGGACAGACGCCTGGACCGCCTGGCTCTCCCACTCACAATCCTACCTGCCTCTGCAGTAGTTCTTCAATTTTAGAACACATTAGAATCACCCGCAGGTTGAACCACAGATTGCAGGCCCCACCTCCAGAGTTTCTGACTCAGTAAATCTGGGATGGGACCAAGAATGCACATTTCTAACAAGTTCCCGGGTGATGCTGATGCTGGTGATCCCCCACTGAGAACTGCTGCTCTACAGCACCAGACAAAGGCATCTCTCCGGAAGACTTATCCCGGCACTGCAGCCCCACCGGCTTTTCTCCCCAGTCTTACTGCACATTTAAGTTAATATATACTACAAGGATAAAAGCAACTGCCTTAAGGAAGAGTCAGACAGGCCATGGAATATGAGAGATTTGGACAGGCTCTGATGCATTTGAGTGAAGTCATGTGAGAGGTAGGAACGACTATGAACTGGAAAAACCAGGCACCTAAAAGGGAGCAACTCACTCAGTTCTAGACAATTTTTACTGAGTGTCATTGAAAGTCCTGCATTGCCAGGTCTTCTAGCTTTCAAGAAAGTAGAAATCCTGATTCTTATATAAATTATCCCAAGTTTCAAAACTGATTCAACATTTTTGAAGACACAACAGGATGGGTCAGGTGATCTTTTAGGCCTCTTGTAGTTGTAACACATGATGTAGAAAAGTGTTCTGATGATGTGTCCTGGCTTATCACAGGGAGAAACATCAGTATCGCATCTCTGAGGGTCATTCACTTCTGTTTTGTTCTTTCCAGAAACCTATATCCCCAGTGTAAATCATGCAAAAACAACACATAAACCTAGATTGGAGAATATTCTACAGAATACCTGACTAACTCTTCTCAAGACTATCCAAGTCATGAAAAACAAGAAAAGGTGGAGACAATGTTACAGACCAGAGAATACCGAGGAGACATGACAACTAAATGCAAAGTTGTATCCTGGACTGGGTCCTGAAGCAAAAACCTCTTTTAATTAATTTATAGTAATGCGTCAGTATTAGTTTCTTGGTTTGACAAATGTACTGTGGTAAAATGGGGGAAACTGATTGAGGGGTTTTGGGGAACTCTCTGTATTAACTTTGTAAATTTTATTATTTTAAAATAAAAGATTTGTTTAAAAATAACCAAGTCGAGGGCCAGGCTTGGTGGCTCATACCTGTAATCACAGCACTTTGTGAGGCTGAGGTGGAATGATAACTTGAGCCTAGCAGTTCAAGACCAGCCTGATCAACTTAGTGAAACCTCGCCTCCACTACATGAAGAATAATTTTAAAAAATAACAAGGTCAGTAAAATATACTTTTTTCCTAAAAAACTGAAAAAAAGAAGTCTATAGGCAAAATATAGTCCACAGACTACCGGTTTTAGTTTTTGATTAAAAAAAAAAAAACACACACAACTCATATTTCATAGGATCCTAGCTGTAGGAGTGCTTTTTGGGATCCTTGACCTTAAGTCTCTTGGGTTTATACAGGGATCCTTGGAGTGCCAGAAAAGTTTAATCCCTTGTTAAGCTGTCACAACCAAGGCAAGATCAGCCTCCATGTCTCAGACTCCCTGCACCTCACCTCCTCCTGGCCTTTGTTTATTTCCAGTACAAATATACCTTGCTTTTTCCACCAGATTATAAGCAACGTGAGGGCATGCTCTATGCAACATACAACTCAGGACTGCTCACGAAAAAGGCACATTTTTATTATTACATTGAAGAGAAATGGGTTTTTCTCTTTTGTATTTCCCTGGCTGTATTCAGCAAATAACTATCGAATGATTACCCGTGTAAGTCACTAACTTCTCTGGACCTTAGACTCCTCACCTGTAAAATGAGAGGGTGGGGCTCAATCCCTCCTACAAGAAGTGTGGTCCATGGACCAGAAGTATTGGTATCCCCTGGAAGTCTTTTAGGAAGCCAGAATCTCAGCCCAGCCCAGCCCACAGGGACCTCTGAATCAGAATCTCAGCCGAGCCCAGCCCAACCCACATGACCTACTGAATCAGAATCTGCATTTTAACAAGATTCTTCAGGGTAATTATCATGCTTATTAAAGTTTGAGAAGCACTGGACTAGTTCTCAAATTTTAGTGTGCATCAAAATCACTTGGGGTGCTTAAAAAATGCACATCTCTACATCCCACCACAGATCAGCTGAGATCTCTGGGAGTGGAGGCTGGGACTCAGCATTTTTAACAAGCTCTCCAGGACCTTGCATTGAGAAACACTGCACTACTCATGCCCTCTCAAGTCCCCCTCACCCCACTGAACATTCTATTTTCGCCTGACCTCACAGCCTGAGCCCTGGCCCCAGAGCCTCAGGCTGCTTGTTGCTTTTCAGATCAGAGGTGCCAGTCTAATGTCCTGGTAAACTCACTATCGAGATGGGAAAGGGGAGCCATGACGTGCAGCATTTGCCATTTTTTATGGTGTAAGTATTCCCACCACAGCCAACTATGTGATGTCACTAAACACAGAATTAGGAAAAGATGTGTACAATTAACTAGTTCTTCAGTAGGAGTGGGCTCCAGGCAAATGACAGCAGGGCTTGTCAACCCGCATTAAGCTTTGTGTTCTAAATCTCCCCCAGTCGACCTTCTCTCTGGAGCTTACTAAGTGCTAATCAAGAACTCAGCACTCTACTAAAGATGGGAGGCCAGCAAAGGGCTATGAAAGGTTAGGCAATAAAGCAGAGTGATTAAGCTTGCAGGTTTCAAGAAACTTGGTTTCAAATCCTGATCTGCCCCTCGTGACTGTGTAACCTTGGTCAAATTACTTAACCTCTTTAAGCAATTTATTTTATATATACAAATAAATACATATACATGTATATGAAGATATGTATATATGTATGCATTATACATAAGGTATTTGCCAAATACTAAAAAAATTATACACATACATTCACACACACATATGTGTAGACCCTCGGGGAGCTTTTAGTCTAGCCCATATAAGGTAATATTAATGTACTCTAACTTTAAAGTTGGATGGTAGGTACGTAGTTCTTCATTTCACTAGTTTTCTTTTAATTACACATATATGACATATAATCTTTTGAATGTATCATTTATTTCACAAGAGAAAGCATAATACATACCTAAATGGATTTAATCACTAAAATGTGTCATCTCATTATGTCCCCAGCTCATCCATGTTGCCATCTTGAAAAATGAGGTCATGACCACCAGGAACCTGGTAGAGAACTTGTTTCTGTTGAATGTCAGCTGGATATGGATGCCTGATAAAGCTAAGGGTATCTAATTTTCCTTATAGCTTGTGGGTGCCAAGTTTGAAGAGATGTGAAGAGAACCCACTCAACTAAAGAGGAAATTTGTTTATTCTTCCTGGGGGACTGAGTTAAAAATTCTAGCACTGCCACAACCACAATTAAACTTCTCCTATAAATCACTAGATAGGCTCAGATGTAGGGCTAAGGGGAGGAACGATGTGACTCAGAAAAGACACAAGCCAAATTTTCACCTTCCAGTTGAACACTCAAGATGAAAAGCTTTTCAACAACTGAAAAAAGTTATTCCTATGTCTGCCCACGTTCTGTTAAATGTAGAGACTTCTCCCCTTGTCCAGGTGATGCCTTGTTTTAAGGTGCTATGCCTAGAGGGCCTGGGCACACTGGTGGAGAGCCATTGACAACCAAGACCATGGCCTTTCCCTGGACCTCAGTTTCATTCCTCAACCATCCAGATGAGTCAGGTGACCTCTCACACCTCTCAGAGCTTTAATACTTGTTGGCTTGGGCTGCCATAGGGTACTCTGGCCTATCAGGGTGAAGAAGAAACCACACAGTTAAATCACATCACACCTTGATTTCTTAAGCTTTTCCTGCTTTGTTCCTTGTAAAATATTTTGATATAGAAAATAAACAGGGGAAACAGTTTGTTGCATTTAGTTAAGTAAATAATAAAAATAGCTAATGCTTAAATAACACCTGCTATGTGCCAGACACCTCTCTAAGCTCTTTATAATATATTGATTCAACTGAGGAAGATGTTATTATTATTGTCATTCCTAAATTACAGATGAGTAAACTAAGGTATAGAGAAATTAAGTGGTTTGTCCAGGGTCATGCGACTTACAAGTGGCAAGGCTAGGATCACGAATTCAGATCATTTGTCTCCAGAATCCATGCTGTAACCATTGTACTGCACTGCCGTTTAGATTGCATGTTATCTAAACATGTGCTTGATAGAGTGGCCTTCCTTTAAGGAGGTAAAGCTAGAAGACCTCATTTTTTCAAACTTGGAAACTACACAGAACACAGAAGTTTGAAGTCTCTATTTAGAATCATCTTTGTCCCAGATTCTAGAAACGACTCCAATTTTGCCTGAAAAGATATCCAAAGGTTTGCCTAAAAATTTCCTTATCACTCACTTCTTAACAGATCAGCAGTGGGAAGGCTTTAAAACACAGGGCAGGTCCATGTGGTGGAAAGCACACTTAACAGGCAAGAAACCTGAGTTCTAGGTATCCAGCCTCTTACCCAATGAGCTGTGCACCCCAGGGCAGGGGCTTCACCTCTCTGGACCCTGGATTTCTCACTTGCATGATAAAGAAGTGAAGATAGATGACTTTGGAGATCCTTTGCTTCTCTGAAAGAGGCTGCCAGTCTCTATTTACCCCCAACAGGTTGTTGGTGATGAAGAGATAAGACAAATGACAAGCAAGTTTCGACTGTGCTCTGAAGGCAGACACCAGACATGTAAATTCAGATCCCAGGAATGCGTGAGGAAGCTCTGGCATGGCCTTCCTATTTCAGTGAACAGCTAATCAATGCAGCAGCACTAGGTAATTAAAAGTCACCTTTTTCATGTTCAAGCTCTGCTTATCACAGTTTCATCCTTCAAACTACCTGTTCTTTACCAAAATTCATCCCAGACCCAGAAGTCATAGACAAAGAGGGACCTTTCCTGCCACTATCCTTCTTCACACATTCTTTTTTACATTTGATAATAGAAACAAAACCCTTAAAATATTCAACCCAAAATGTTTGAGACTTCCAAAGTTGAAGAATCATAGCATATCACCAATCTGTCTGAAACCTGACGAACAAATGGTAAGTTCCTTCGCTGTACCACAGTATCTGATGAAGAAAGGGCACTCAATAAACACCTGTTGATTAGTAACTAACTTGTTGATGCAAAGTTCTAATTACTACCAATGAAGATTCAGGCTCGTGTGTATGCTGATTAAACCTCAGTTTCTTCTCCTCGGCTAATCACACGCTTAATTCACCATCAGATAAGGCAACAGGACGTCCTCAACATTTAGCACAGAAATGAAGACTTTACCAGAACATCCAATGCCTGGGCTACTCTCCCACACATTTCACTGAGGAGCCCATCAGACACCAATACCTAAAGTCAGTGACGCTTGGGAAACCCTGAGCCTAGGACTTGATGAGGGTTTGGTGGATTACTCCCTAAACCTCTTACCCATTTAGTTTTGTAACCTCAAGAGGTCAGAGCCAAAGGGGTTGTAAGTAAATGAAAGTGCCTGGGGGAGAGGAGGAAGGGCAGAATTGTTCGTGAATTCAGGAAGTCACAGTACAGTGGGCAGAGCTACTTTCTCTTAAGAACACAGTGTTCTTACTTGGAGGGTCACTAGATCTCAACTGGCATTACCTCTCCACCCAGGAGACTTGCAAGCCAGGAGACTTGAATCAATTATCTTAGTCTGCGTCCTGGCACCCAGCACCCTGGGCTGGATTAGCCCTAGGGTCTTTTCTACAAGGCCTTTCCCTGAATAGTAGCAAAGGTCCAAATCAGGCTTGAACCATCAGTTAATTTGAAAACGAGGTCTGGTGGGCTCTATTCTCAGTGACAGAGGCAGATTATTGGTTAGTCTGAAGATGACCTCTGCTTTGATTATCAGTGACATCATCTGAAGATATTGAGTGACCCTGAACTCCTGTTAGGATCTGGGGGAAGATGATCCTCGACTTTTGGAAGTTTACCACTTCTCACTTCCTCAGAGCAATTATTAGTCTCACCAAGAAGGCATGGCCCCCTACATGAAAAATTCCTACTAGAATGAAACCTAGCCAAGGCTTGGAGACTCCGGTCCCGAAATTTCAACTCTGATAGGTAAAGAATGCACATGACCATTAGTTAAGTTTTCAGTGTGTATGTGCTGATTAAACCTCAATTTCTTCTCCTGGGCTAATCACATAATTCACCATCAGTGGACTATTCTTCCTGTCTTAGGAATACAATAACCATCACAATTTCACCTATTATGGTATAGTTTTGTTCAACTCCTCAAACACCTTCCCAAACCATATCTCATTGGGATCAACTAAATTCTAAATAGTTTTACTTTAACTTGGCAGTCTGTTAAAAGTTTTCTTTCTCTCCAGCCAGTTCTGGATTCCCTGATGCCTTTCTATTATCAAGCCCTCCATAGCTTGCCTCCTCTAAGTTACCCGGCTTAAAAGAGTGAGGGATTAGGACCAGAGCTGTCCAGTAGAACTTTCTTCAGTGACAGAAATGACCTATACCTCCACTGTCCAATTGAACCTTGACATGTAGCTAGTGTGACCGAAGGACTGAATATTACATTTTATGTCATTTCAATTAATTTAAGTGAAAATAGCCATACAGGACTAGTGTTACTGTAATGGACAGGGCAGAATTTAAACTGTCAGTCATTGCGATTTAACCTCCTTTCATTTCCAAGTGGTACTGATTTCCACACAAGAAAGATTTCAAAGTTTAAATCAAGTTTCTCTGTAGTCCATACGGTTTAATGCTGGGGTTGTGTGCTCTCCCCTCAGATGCATATGTGGCTCAACACAACGAGGGGCAGTAACAACTTTATTCTTCTGTAGGGTCTAGGAATCTTCACATCCCCCGCTGGGAAGGCTCCATTCTCCCAGGCTTGTGAATGCCCCACCCTGCACCCACACAGCTCCAGGCTTCTAAAGAGCGGTCCTTTGTCCCCTTGGCTTGTGTGTCAAGGAGGCAAAGGATTCGGCTGCATGGCAATTAATCAACTGACCCACTTCTACCTTTGATCTGGGAGAAAATAGTCAGGATTACACTGAATAAGAAAAAGTGAGAGCCAGCAACAGAGAAATGGAGGGCAGAGAGAGGGGCATTGCTGGAGAGAGAAGGGGAAAGAAAAGGTAAGGCGGAAAAGGAAAGAGATGGTGGTAGCGCAGGGGATGGGTATTTCAAAGAAAGAATCCAGCTCTCATTCTCCATTCCCCATTCTCAGAGAAACCAGGATGCCTCCCGCCATGCTGGCAAGTCCCTTTTCACCTGCTGGCCAAGTCATTCTAACTCAGAATAGGGGCCTCATAAAGGTTTATTGGGGATGGTTTCGACAATACCTATCCACTTCCTGCAACGAGGCCCCTATATATCTACTTTTTATTCATATCAACAAGAGGTTCACCTAAAGCCAGCATTTGGGAAGATACTGACTCAGACAGAGTGCTCTGAGGAAAATTTAAAAAGTCTGCAGGTCACGGAGAGCTCCTGTAGACAGAAATCTCCTTATTAATCCTGACTAAAAAACAGAAATCCACAATTAACTACAGAGAAGGAAGGGACTAGGAATCATTGTGACTAAATACTGTAACTTGGTGGAAAAGCCCTTTTCAAGGCCTTGCAGAGCTACCCGTAAATGAAGCTCTTTAGACAATGGCTGTTAAAGGATAGCCCTGAAAGAGAGGATTGAAAGAGATATGGTGTTATTTTGCTCAACTAAAGAGAAACGAAGTATTCAAAAACAAGGGTTATGTTGGCATTTGTTTTGCCTTTCTTGAAAAAGAGAGAGCTATAATATGTGTTCCTTTCGTACATCTTAAAAACATGTTAGGGACACACTGAGCTGATCGATATGCAAAATTATGAATATTCCACTCAATAATTAAGCATGTCTTCTTTTCTTGGCCCTTTTAATGACAGCATTTCCTGTACAATCCATTTTAATCCAATTCTTTGATATTTAAAAAAAATGGAGATTCCTTTAATTGATTCATAGAGAAAGTTTATTTATCCAAAGGAACTGAGAAAAGTTAGGTTTGGAAATAATTACTAGACTTTTTTATGAGGTTAAGAGTTGGCATTTACAAGTGAAATGATTTTAAAATGCAACAAACTGATCTGTAGTTTTTCTAGAGAACAAACTTGATGATTTCATTCCATTGCTTAAACACGCAGATCCAAACACACTTACCCTCTTTACAGTTCTCAGCTTGGCTGGATTTGGGGCCAGGCTATAATGTCATAAATGTCTTAAATAAGAAGCCAGCCCTTTTGGGTCCTGTAAACATGTCCAACTTTCCCTGGCTAGACATCGGAGTCTGGCTATATCCGTCATAGGTGAATAGGTTTGTTCCCAACCTATCCAACTCAAACCCTCTAGGAGCCTCTTTGAAAACCACAGAACATCATTCCATGCTTGACTTTGCACTAAGATCTTTCAATGGGTTGACACATACTGCACTTAAGAGCAGGTGTTCCCAGCTCCCAGCCCAGCTCCACGCCTGAGGAGGCCGCAGAGGGCATGCCATTCTCATTAACGGTGCACCATTGCCACGTGTCTTCCTGAAATAGGCTCACCCTGTTTCAGACAGAAGAAGGGGGACAGACTCAGGCAATATCTTGGACACTCTACCTCCTGGAGGAATGCTTGCTTGCAAACCGAGGAAGGACACATATGAGCATTATTACATGGCTGGTCTCTAGATATCTGTAGAAGGCTCCTAGATGCTCTGAAGGACAAATCTTGGCCTTAACCCTGATCTGTTCACTACTGCATTGGTCCAAACACGGAAGGAAGCTCAATGAATGTCTCCAATTACAACTGGATTATCAGCCAGAATTTAGTTATTGTGTTGTCTGAATAGCTGGAATGGTAGGGAAGATTTCTAAATTCAGGGGGCCCAAAGACTAATTCTCCTTTCCTAATTTACGAAGGAAGTGCACATCTTGGTTCATTGGTGTCTTACATAAGCTGAGAGAATATCATCCCTCTCTGAACAGCTGTCCCATCCGCTCTGGAGAGTTGCTTATCTAAAGTGCTAAGTAACAATGAAACACAGCAACATCACAAAGACTCACTCTGTCCATTTGACCATGATGTCACATACAGCACTGAGAAAGAATACTTCCTATCAGAGGCCCGCCCACAGTCTTCCCTGCAGACTTGGGGTGGGGGGTGTCATTGTGCAGGCACGGGGCTCTATACTCTCCACACCCAACTTGCTCACACCATAAGCAACTCTTCACATCAGCTGGACTAGCAAGCTCCAAGTTTCCAAAAACCAATCAGAATGAAGAGAGTCTGGAAAACCAGATTATACAAAGAATAGCCAAAGGTCTTGGGAGGAGGGAGAAAGGATAACTTGTCAAAAGCAATTGCTCTTTCCAGATATTTCATTTCTTTGTACTTCATAGTTGCTGTAACAACAGTAACAACAAAAAGTGTCTTCACTAAGTGTGGGAGAAAATTAAGGGGACCATATGAGGGCAAGAAATTTGAAGGTAGAAAAATCTATTTTTGTTTGATATATACAATTTGTTCTATAAAAATAATAAATAACACTCATTAAGTACCTACTATGTAACAGGCACTGAGAGTGCATTATTTAATTTACTTAAATACATGTAGCTCTGGGAGGTAGACATTTTGTCTCCCTTTTACAGTGAAAGGAAGTCAAGCTTTCATTCCCAGCCGCACAAGTGGCACCTGAGAAAGGCAGGGTTTGAGCCCAGGCAATCTGACTCCAAGCTTACCTCTTAACCATTCTGCTATGACAGCCAGACAGAGACTTATAAGGACATCTTCTAGCCCAGCTGACATCTTAAGAGCAAGAGAAATCATTTCCATGTCATATTTCATAATTACCCACCATTACATTTTAGGATGCCGATCTTCCTTTTCACTGGCTTCTTCTTTAGTGCAGAGAGCAGGGATAGTCCCAGGGGGAGTCATGTGACACAGGAAATCAAATATCAGTCCTGGGTGGCCAGTACCTGGCCAAGTGACGGCCAACCACATTTTATTTTTAATAAGGATTAGTCTGCTCAATCAGGGAACATGGTATATCTGATGTTCAATGAGATATTTTGCCAAATCTCTCAGGATCCTCTGGTGTACGGGATGGGGAAAGACAGTGACTAGAGTTGTACCAGGCTATCATCCCCACAGACTGCTGATTGATGAGTTGGTGTCAGGCTCAGACGTTGCTGTCAAACATTAATTATTATCAACAACATGGACAGTCTAAACTTCCATGGGAACTCCCCATTGCCCTCTGAGGAGAGCCAAACACCTTCTGGTACCTATCTCTGCAGTCCTATCCATATGTATACCTCCTTTAAACTGTACTTTCTTTTGTCTCCAGTCCTTGACTCATGTAATTGCCCTACCTGGAACACTCTTCTTTCTCTACCATATCTCTCACATCTCAGCTTAGAAATCAATTCCACAAAGAGGCTTTCCCTGGCCACTCCCCACCAAAACTGGACAAGATGTTCACCCTTGTCATCCCACGTCAGGCACATATTGTTGGTGACTAGTTTATATTCCTCATTAGACTATACATTCTATGAGGGAAGGAATGTGTTTATATTGGTCTTCATTGTCTCTGATATTGGGTACCATGACTGTCCTATAATAGGTTTTCAATAAATATTTGTGGAATGAATGCGTGAATAAAATCAAGTCATCTTGGATTAATGACAAAATCCAAATCCAAAAAGGTGTCAATAATCTGAGTCAGTAGGGTGATTCCAACTAGATTAATTTCAATTAGGATTAATGTTAAATAAAATACCTAGGTGTAAAAAAAAAATCATTAACTCAAATGCTAGGTAGAAGACACATGATTTTAGCAACACATGTGAAGAGACTTAGAATTTTATTGACCGTGAGTTGAATGCCACTGGGATACTCAAAATAAAAATGTAATTTTAGTACTTATGGTTAGGTGCAAAGTGTCTGAGAAGTAATGAATGCAGAACTGGTCAAGCCACACTAAGTATTGAGTCTGTTCCAGTTGTTATATTTTAGTATAAAAGATTATGAAACAGATGCATTCATAGAAAAACAATCAGAATGAAGACAGTATGAAAAACCAAGTTACACAAAGAATAGCCAAAGGATCTTGGGTTGCTCAGCCTACACAAGAGAAGGTTTAGATAGAAGTCATCATCACAGCTATGTGAAAGGAAAATTAGACTTGTTCTGTATCCCTCTTGAGAGTAGGCTCAGCATCAGTGGTAGAGACTACAGGTGGGAAGGAGAGATTTCCAGCCCAACATTGTGATAATTATCTGGGATCAGGCCCATGCAATTATGTGTGCTACACCAGACCCAGGAAAGCCAGCATTTCAGATCATGGAACAATGAATCTACCACAGTTGTGCTCATTATGCAGAAGAAGCCTAACAAAATATTTTTCTTTTTCTCCCCAATTTCAAGGTCCCCAAGAGCATTTTCTCAAACTTGCCAAAGCACTTTCTTGGTTTGAAGACCAAGTAAAATTAGTAGAGTTCTTTAATTGGCTTTGAAAGGGAGTTTTTTGTTTGTTTGTTTGTTTTTAGTTACATTTGAGTTTGTTTTGAGTTGTTTAAAAAAAAAAATGGGGCCAGGTGTGGTGGTTCAAGTCTGTAATCTCAGCACTTTGGGAGTCTGAGGCGGGTGGATTGCCTGAGCCCACGGGTTCAAGACCAGTCCGGGAAACTTGGTGAAACCTCATCTCCACAATAATAAAAAATTAGCTGGGCATGGTAGCATGTGCCTGTAGTTCCAGCTACTTGGAAGGCTGGGGTGGAAGGATCATCGGAGCCCAGCAGGTCGACGCTGGGGTGTCCATGAGCATGCCACTGAGCAATAGAGTGAGATTCCATCTCAAAAAAAAAAAAATGGACAGGGGCAAGGAGTTCATGATAACTGAGAGCATCCCTATCATGAGAAGTCTTCAATCAATGATGTCTTCAACCTCATGGAAGGTTATTTGGCAGAGATAGTATATTAGTGATTTTAAGGAATGAATGCAGATTTGGACTCAACAATCCCTACCTTCCAGATAATTTAGGAAGGAATTGGTGGGCCTCATGTTGTTGCATTTTAGTAGCATCCTCAAATTCACATGCTGGAGATAAGACAGCCACATTACTCAATCCCACAGACCCAGAGCTGTTTTACTTCTGTGTTGTTAGGTCTCACCTCATGACTTGGAGTCTCATAAACTAGAACTCAGGAGACCTGGTTTTAGTCCCAGATCTGCCACTGATTAACCGGTGGCTTGTTATCTTGTTTTAGCTCAATTACTTCACCTATATAATAAGGAAGTTTGAACCCATTTGATCACTGAACTCCTGCCATATTAAAGTGCTAAAGCATTATTCTTCATTAGACTTGGTCCTAGGGCCATAAACATTAGCATCACCAAGGGAGCCTATCGAATATATAGAGTCCTGGGCCCCATCCTAGAATCTGAGTGAAACCCAAAAGTATGAATTTTTAATAAAGCACCATAAATTACTAATAAACACACTGAAGATGTAGAAATGACTCAAAAAAGAATCTGTGTTCCCTTGAGATCGAAACAATAGGGTTAACTCAGTTGCCAACACCTCACAGTCAGATTGTTCCTAGAAGAAAATAATCAGGTAATTTCTTGTTCTCTTTGAAGACCTGAAAACTGAACTGAAGAGGTAGGTGGAAAACTAGAATAGTTTCCAAGACATTTCAAGTAGGGCTGGAGAAGACCATAATCAGAACTTTCTAACGACAGGCATCCCTGCATGTCACAAGTCTCCAAAGCAAGTGAGGACAACAGCAGACACAGTCACCAGACGACAGGGAAAAAGTAGAGTGGGGACTGGTCACAGCTCCTATTGCACATGTTCACCCCTTGGGAGAGACATGAGTCAGGAGTTGAAAAACTGGGCAAATGAAAAAACAAGGGAGGCTCTTAGTTGAAAACCATGCTACACCTGGCCCAGGAAAGTCAGTGTTTCGGATCACAATGACTTTATCACAGTTGTACTCTTTACACGGAAGTAGCCCTATAAAATATTGTTCTTTTTCTCCCCAGTGTAAAGGTCCCAGAGAGCCATTTTCCCAAACTTGCCACAAAACTCTCTAGGTTTAAAGACCTACTAAAATTAGTGGAGTTCTTTGTTTTAATTGGTGATGAGAAGTTTGTTTTTGAAAGCCCTATGGCTGCAGACCCCAGGAGGATGAAAGACCATCACCTCTAGCAAGTCCCTCTTTTCACATATTTTTCACTGAGGTTTTCCCAAAACTGAAAGTCATTAGTGAAAGTTTTTTCTTAATCTCTGTTTGAAATACACGTGACATTGCTGATTATGAAAATTCTGGTTTTGTTCTATAGCTGATTATCCAGGCAAGCACCCTAAAATAACAGACAGTTTCACTAAGTCAGCTGCTTACACAAGGCTCACTGTCTGATATTTAAGCTGAAAAATCCCAGATGCTGGCACATTCAATATTTATACATTTAGCAACCACCTCAAACTCCTGCCCAATCCCTCCTCAAAAACAAATCCATGAAGGCTCATCATAAATGGATGTATTGCTTAATATAAGGGTTTCCAACTGTTTAGATGTGGCATATTGAAAAGGTTAAGACCACAGATTTGCCCATGAGCATGCCAAACATTCGGGTCTTGTACAAAATCCAAACAACTTTTGGTACCTCTCTCCTCTTAAAAGTTACTGAAGGGCTTTATTTACAAGTCACGGGCACTTGTCAATCACAAAGTCACACCACTCTGAAACTTCTAATAGCATATCCTTAAATGACACCTTCTACCTCTTGGTTCTAAAGTCACTCAAGTGTCTTTACCACATCAGCTACAAAGCTCATAAACTCTATAAAGAAAATATTCCTAATGCTGAGAAGAAAAAGACTAAAGCTTGCCTATGAAGATAGCTAATTTCATATTCCTATCAGAGAGTCATCCAGTAATACTGCTGGAAAAATAAAAAGTACCTTACCCAGAAACAGTTGAATTAAGCAGATGGATTTTGACAGGACCTGCATAATTAAAGTTTCCACTGCAGCTTTAGAAACTCCTGTTCTGAAACCCATTTTGTCAGCCAATGCTAAAGAATGTTTTTTTGGCTCAGGAACATAAAATCCAAATAGTCCCAAGAGAGAAGCTGCTTCTCAGCCTGGACACCCTCAAGAACTGCCTTTCAAAGAACAACTCTCTCCTGGAAATGAATCTTGACATTGACATTGTCATGTTAATTGGCCAAATTCAAACACAAGTCATCTCTTGAACCAGCAATAAGAAGACCTTTGGGTAGACTGTTTTAAAACTTTTTCCTGAAGGAAAAGAGACATGCTAATAAAAAGCCAATCTTGGCATGTTAGTCCCTAACAATTAAGAACCCAAGACCGAAATGCTTTTTGTTCGCTGTTGCTGGCCAAGGAAGCCTCCTTCTTTGCACACTTTCTCTACTGGGCAGTAAGAAGAACATGCACCCAGACTTCAAAACTTGATATAATAATAAGTGGTTAGAGGTGGTATGAATAAATTGCTTTCTACATATAATCTAAAACCCAGTATCAACCAACAGTGTTACTCTTCTCCTGAAGCCAATTTTGTTCCGTTTCATTCCAGACCTGTTCACAAAGAGCTGAAATATACATTTAAAGGTGGAGCAGTGAGGGTCCCACGAAGCACAACTCCAGAGCCCTGGACTCTATACAAAGCAACCGACTGAGGAGAACTGGGGGCAAACGCAGTATGTAAAGCCCACTTTGATGGATAAAAGACTGTAATCTCCCCACCTACAAAAACAAAAGAAACAAACACAAAAAAACAGTGAACAACATTCTTGAAATGGGATTTTGATTTCTGGGCCTGAAGGTAAGGTGTTGCACTGCCAAAACCAGTGCCATTTCTGAGTCATTCCATTCCTGCATCTGGAAACGACTCTGGCAGAGCCCCGAGAATGATGACTTGGTTTCTGGGGCATGTAGTTAAAAACCATAAGGCTCTGTCTCATCAACTACTAGA
This sequence comes from Tarsius wallacei, assembly GCA_963574415.1. Classification (NCBI taxonomy): domain Eukaryota; kingdom Metazoa; phylum Chordata; class Mammalia; order Primates; family Tarsiidae; genus Tarsius; species Tarsius wallacei. The sequence continues at coordinate 67,381 of CAUYQG010106281.1, forward strand.
CAAGAAGATATTTTTGACAGATCTTTTCTGCCTGGTTCAGATCTACTACTGAGGGCATAACCTTAAAATTGAATAATAGAAATAAATGGCAAAATTGGGAAGATTAATTGGAAATATCTGTTCCCTATGAGAAAAGGAGATTTTAAATGTTAGCTGCATGACAGTTCCTGTAAAACTCCTCCTGTTGATTTGAAACCCTCCAAGCATTAGTTCAGAGGAGTCACTAAAAGATTCTCTTGCCCAACTGGTTGCAAGGACCTAGTACTGGCAAGTGTGCAGCTTGTTTCTTTGGCTTGGAAATCAGACTGTGCTGGGCAACTGGGGTTGTGAAATAAGTCTCCCATCCTAGGAGCAAAACTGAAGACTTGATCTGTGTGTGCCTGAGAGCCCTAAAAGCCCAGGAAATTGACTCCTTCCCCAGAAATGAGGAAATTCAAGATTGAAATTAAATGGCCTGAAAACCAGTGCCAGCTTACCTTGGGGAAGCTGACGGGACTCTGTAACCAAGTCCTGAATAGCAGTTGCCTTGGACATTTCCAAGAGGGCAGCCACTTGAACCTCTGGGAGGGTTGGGCACATTGTATCACTGTCCCCTGGTAGAACTGGGGGCCCAGAAAGGAAGAAACAGAAAAGTTTAAGGAAATCAGAACATATCACTCCAAAATATGCCACTTTGGCATTTTGGTTATTTTGAGCTGAAGGCAATTAAGAAAAAGAAGGTGCAAGAATGGCTCTATGGTCATCCCCTTCCCTAAAGGAAGAGCATAAATTTCTCACAAAAATAGTGACTTCTCTTTTGCCAAGAAGAGGAGAACATTCTTATTACCAGAGGTGGGGGGTAGCAACACTGAGATGAATCTGTACGAACTAAAATGAATCTAAACTAAAATGAGACTAATCTAAACTAATTCTGTACAAACTAAAATAATCCTCACATTTCATTAGTTCCCCATTTACTTCTTAGTCAGTTTACCACCCCAACTCAAACCCCTTTTTTCTTTGTCTTGTCACATCTCCACAATTTACCATTTTTTGTTAAAACAGTACATAAACTCTCAGACTTATCTGTTTCTTTGAATCTTCATTTCTTATATATAAAGACCTCCATGTACATACAAAATCATAACATCAAATAAAATTTGTATGCTTTTCTCCTCTTAATCTATCATTTGTCAGTTTATTTCTCAGGTCCAGCCATTAAACCTAAGTGAGTAGAAGAAAGGTCTTTCCTCCTCTACAAGAGTATCGGGGATGGCTATAGAAGTCATTCCATCCAGAAAGTTTATAATGGAGATAATGCATTGTATGCTGGGTTGGGTACAATGTAATTGATGTGGAAACACAAATATGAATATAGAACTCCACCATAGCGCTGGTTTTATGCAAAGTTGAAAGAAACCAGTAGTTCTCAAGGACTGGTCCAGTTTTGAAAATCATTCTCCCCTATCCTATCACCCCATGCCACCACATTCTCTCTCTCTCTCTCTCTCTCTCTCTCTCTCTCTCTCTCTCTCTCTCTCTCACACACACACACACACACACACACACACACACACACACACTTAAGTGCAACCAGGTGAAATCAGATTGAAGAACCATAGGTATAGCCTTACTATGAAGACTTGAGAGGACACTTAATCCTATCTGTTTATGTTATCAAGGAGAAAACTGAGGTTAGAGACATACTATGACTTAACCAAGACCTAGGCAGTACTACGATCCAGTACTCTCTCCATTGCACTAGCTGAAATATCAAAATGCTTAACATCATAATGGCCATCTTCCTAATCTCTTCACGGATAGCACACTTGTTCACTAGCCAGGCATTTCAGTGGCCTCATCTCTCCCTAGTCACAGCTCCACCTGACTCTATCCTCCCCACAACATCATTTCCAGTCTAAGAAGACTAAAGTCACTCTGCCCATTTCAGCAAGTCACAGAAACTTAAAACTGAGTGGCCCAGGAATGACAATCAGAGTCCAGTGAGGCTCAAACACTTTATGTTTACAGGAGGAAGGGGAGAACTATTGATAGCCAAGGGAGATGGAAGATATTTTAAAGATATAGTGCAATATAGTCTTGAATGTCCTGCTGAGAGGCAGGGAATAAAAAAGGCTAGGAAGATTTTTAATGGATGGGCCCAGCCTCCTCAAATATGACTGATTCGTTATGACAATGTATGTTTCCTTATTTAGTGTGTGTAATCCTACTAGAGTGGGTGCTGCTGGAAGGCAGGGACAATGACTGTTATACTTAACACTACATCCCCAGTGGATAGCAGAATGTCTGACATAAATGCAACTGCAGACATGCAACTCCTCTTACACTTGCTATATGTGAACTCTCTTGATCAGTGGCCAACATTGATATTTTGGGAAATAAGGAAAGCCCAACTGGCACTCCCCTGCTAGTTTTTCCCCACAAGTTACAAGGATGGAGGGAGAGAGTTAGCCAATATCAAGATAGAACAATGGCCTGGGAATGAAGAAACTTCCCTGGCTGGCTCAGCTTCTGACTCACACATGACCAAGGACAAATCACTTAACCTCCCCTAGCCTTGTTTTTACTGTATGCAAAATAGAACCCATAACAATACAAGCCTCCTCCTTCCCTCTGAGGGATATTCTGAGAATGGGGGAGATGCTATCTTGGAAGTGATTAGAGCTCCTAAGAACTGGGCTCTCAATACAGAAGCGGTGTTGTTCTCAGGCTGTGCTACAGCTGTTGTTTTTCAGCATGAAAGGTAATATTGTAAGACTTTGCTGGCAAGGAGAAGAAGCTATCACTATGTGTTGACACAACGATACAACAAGCAGGAGGGCAGGCACCTTATAAGTTTAATGGTTCTGATTTCATTCATTGAATTCTTTCTTCCTTACCTCGAACCTCAATCTCCATTATTCTTTATGGAAAGGTGTTGGCTTTTTTTTCTTTCCAACTTTCCCCAGCTGCCAGGACATCTGGAAAAAAAGATGGTCCAAGACATAAGTATATTTTTCCTAATTGAATCATAGAACCACAGGAGCAATGCTGCTTCCTAAAGAGTCACCTAGTTCATTCAACTCAACAATCAAATAAGTCCTGAACATTTTCTCTAATCAGGGATATATAAAGATGAATAAAAGCTGTGACCATGTCTTCTAAGGATATGGATGGTCTGATAGCCCTGGTTGTACTTAGGAGAGCAAAAAGACAGAAAAAAAGTCACTTCCCTAGAAAACCATGATCAAATAGAGATTGTATAAAGAGAACATGGTTTTTCCTTTAGCAGAGCTCCTAGGCAGAAAGAGCTACAAACTATTCACTACAAAATAAAGCCGACTGTAATTGACACACAGTTTAACTTGACTGGGGAGTTCAGAGAGAAGAGAATTCCTAATTCTGACTCTGAGGATTAGGAAGCAGCATTCAGAAAAGGGAACATCTAAACTCAGGAAGATTAAGTTTCTCAGCAACGAAAACAGGTTGTACAATGCCACAGAAACATACAACAGAATGAGACGGGATGGCAATTGGAGTCCAGAGAACTGGAGAGCTGTGTGTGTTGGATGGGGTCAAAGGTGGAAAGGATTTGAGAGACAACTTGGAATGAGCTTTTGAATGCTTGCTGAGAGGCAAGAATTCATATAAGCAATAGGAGGCATCACAAATTTTGAGTTGGACAGGAAGATACAACCTATGTTTTGGGAACAATAATTCTTGTTATCTGAAAAATGACTTGGATGACTACTGTAATAATTCGGGAAGGAAATGGTGAGGCCTGAACTAGCCTCTGCAAGTGGCTGAAAAGATGAAAGAGAGGAGACAGGGCTCACTCCACTATGGGTTGTCTACATACTGGATGAGGTTTTGTCTTTGTTTTTTTTTTTTTTTTTTTGTTTTGAGTTGGAGTCTTACACTGTAGCCCAGGCTACAGTGCAGTGGCACACTCACAGCCACCGCAGCCTTGACCTGCTGGGCTCAGGCAATCCTTCCACCTCAGCCTTCCAAGTAGCTGGAACCACAGGCATGCGTCACCGTGTCCGGCTAATTTTTTAAATTTATTATAGAGACGAGGTCTCATCAAGTTGCCCAGACTGGTCTCGAACCCCTGAGCTCAGAAAATCCTCTCGCCTAGGCCTCCCGAAGTACTGGGATTACAGGCTTAAGCCACTGAGCCTGGCCTGTATGAGCTTCTTCCCACCGCTCCCCCCCCACCCCGCCCCATCCCTGAATGAGGTTCTTGAAGCAGAAGGAGAAGTGAGAAATGCCCAGGAGAACTGTGGTCTAACTCTTCCATTCTGCTTACATTCTCAAAACTCTCAAACCAAATAGTATCCTTTTGTGCCAAGATCTGTGGCCAAAGTTGAACCACCCTATGAGTTTTATCACGAAATCCTTTCTTTCTCCAGAAAAAGAATAAGTTACTCCCTAGATTGGAACACTATAACCAAGCCATGTCTATGGGGCCACAAAGTACCAGTGCAAGAGAGAAAAAAATGAGGAACAAAATGTGAAAAAAATGTGGAACAAAGAATAGGAGAAAAGAAGAAACAGGAAAAGGTGGAAAATGAAATTAATGTCTGCAAACAAAATGTCTCACTCTAGGTATCTTCCCCAGCTCTAGGACCTAGAAAGTTGTCTGAAAGAATATCCCCAGTCTCCGTGGATGAGAGACAAACAGCTGTCACTCTTGGCCTCTTTCAATACATGATAACTTTTGGGGAATTATCTTGAGAAAAGACCTTTGTACCCCATCACAATCTCTCTAGCCTGGGATTGCCAATTGGCAGTTTTACACCAATGTTTGAAATGGCTTAGTAATTAATTAGTTCTGTACATGAATAATATAATAGTATATAATGTGTAATATATACTATTATAACTAGCCATTATAATTATAAGATTCTCAAATGCATGAATTCATTCACATTCTACCAAATTTATTATGCACCAACTGTGTATAAAATGTGCATAACTATGCACTATGCTGGGCTTTAGAAAACTAAGTTGAACAAAACTAACATAATTCCTGACTTTATGGAGCTTATAGTTCTATAGGGGAGATAGTAAAGAAATGTTGCAACACTATTTACAATAGCAAAAACATGGAAACAACTGTACTGCCCATTGAAACTGGACTGGATTTTTTAAA
>CAUYQG010106284.1:0-23109 GCA_963574415.1 Tarsius wallacei
CGCGCTACCACGCCCGGCTGATTTTTTGATTTATTGTAGAGATGAGGTCTTGCCAAGTTGCCCAGGCGGGTCTCGAACCCGCGGGCTCAGGCAATCCACTCACCTCAGCCTCCCAAGGCGCGGGATTACAGGCTGAGCCACCAAGCCCGACTGTGTTTTCTCTTAATACTTGTGTGATTTCATTTATCCATCATACATCTGATACATTTGCACTTTTTCTTGGGTAGAGTACGTGATATGGTTCCAAGCTTATCCTTTTCCAGATTGTTCAAAGCTTAATTTCTAGAGCAAGGCATTAGTATGCCTCTCACTATATATCCATTACAGTAGAATTGCCTGTGTATCCCCCTTGAAAATCAGGGTGTTAGACATAACCTGGGCATAATTCATTAGATATTCGCTTATGTCTGCATGGAGAGATGCAAAGAAATAGGGGCAACTAAGGGTTTTTCAAGGCAAATGGTGGCAGAATCCAGTGTCAATTAACCATGGTGGTGAGATTACACTGCTATAGCTGTGCATTCCCACAGTGATGTGTAAAATGCATCACTGTTGCTGTGATGCCACACCTTACCAACTGAGTTCCTCAGAAAGTTATTAGTTATTATGCTCTATTGCCAGGAGTTTCTTTGTTTCCTGTAGTTTTTTGTTTTCCAGTTTTTCCTTCAAATTTTTGAAATATCTGACACTCTTCCATTGCATCTTTTTTTCTGTTCATGTGAGTCAGAGTCCATTTCTTTTTTCTTTGTTTTTGTTTTTGTTTTTTTTGAGTTGGAGTCTCACTCTGTTGACCAGACTGTAGTGCAGTGGCCGATCCCGGCCACCGCAGCCTCGACCTGCTGGGCTCTGGCGATCCTTCTGCCTCAGCCTTCCAAGTAGCTGGAACTACAGGTGCGTGCTACCATGCCCGGCTTATGTTTTGATTTATTGTAGAGATGAGGTCTCGCCAAGTTGCCCAGGCGGGTCACGAACCCGCGGGCTCAGGTAATCCACTCACCTCAGCCTCCCAAAGCGCGGGATTACAAGCTGAGCCACCAAGTCCGGCTCATTTCTGTTGTTTATAACCAAGGAATTTAACTACTATTGAAGTTAGTGCCAGGAATGAAGGTTGGATAACAAAATTTAAGGAGAAGAGGAAAAATCTGCTGCTTTAGAACCTAGCCTAGAGGAATCTAACTAACCACTAAGTGAACACAATGAAAGCCCATTAATGTTCCAAAATGGGAACTGGAAATCACATGGCATACAATGATGACTCAGCTAAATAAAACCCCATCTGTCATCACCTGGAATCAAGAAATCAGTGAAGGAAAGGCTGTGAATGAAATGAATTAGAACTTTTATAAGACAAAACAAAGGGTACTATAAAATTGAGACTAGTGTTATATGACTTTCTGCCATGGGACTTAAAAGTTAAATAAAAATAAAAATGATAATATCAAATATCTAAATTATTAAGTGAAAAGTGTGACAGATTGCAAATATGAGCACCAATAATTTCTGCCATCCTTGTATGCTTATACGACTCCACTCATAAAGAGGTGAAGTCATTTCCTTTCTCCCTAAATTCAGGTTGGTATTATGACTGGCTTTGACCAATAGAATGAGCTGACAGTAATACTGCACCAATTCTAGGACACGGTCTTAAGCGGGCCTGGTAGCTTCTCCTTTAACTTTTTTGGGATTCAACTCTCATGAATAAAACTTGAATCAGAGCTTTCTCTGGCTAATAAAAAAAATTAATTCAGGCAGAGTTCTAGCAGGTATCTAGCCATAGTAGCCACACAGTTGTGGCTCCAAAAACACGAGAGAAGTCACCTTGAACCCTTCCGCATTAGCCACAATTAAGGAAACTCAACTCATTTCAGAGACAACGCATCAGCGGTAGTCTGAGTAATGTCTCCCCTGTCCAATATCCACGTTCTGAACCCTAGAGACTATCAATGATATCGTATATGTCAAAAGAAACGTTGCAGATGTGATTAAGTCAACGATCTTAAGATGGGAAGATTGTTCAAGAGAATCTTGGTGAGCCCTGAATGTAGTCACATAGGTCCTTACAGAAGGAGGCAAAAAGTGCCAAAGACACAGTAGCAGGGGGTGTTACAATGGAAGCAAGAGGTTAGAGTGATGGGAAGAAGGGGCCATGAGCCATGGAGACAAGCTGTAAGAAAATAAATTTGTGGTGTTTTATGCTTAATAGTTTTCGGTAATTTGTTACAGCAACAATAGGTAACTATTTCCACACCTCTGCTGAATCCTGCCCAAATTGCACAATAGTGAGAAATAATGAAGGGTTATTATTATTTCATGCTCTACATTTGAAGGCTGTTGTTAGGCAGTAATGGAACACTGGAAGACAAAGTGTAAGTGGAAATCCAGGCTCTTTTTATAAGAGTGCTAAAGAAAAATAATACCCTTTAGAGCCTCAGGAGCAAGGTAATTAAGAATTAATGTAAAATTTTATTCTATAGATTTACAGTGTTAATAGAATTCAAAGAGTTACAAAGCCCTTAGTGTGAAATATAGTACCCTGTCAGCAAAGAGCGGAAGTCTGAGAACTGGAATAGAGATTTAGAGGAGGATTTGGAGACTCAAAATGCCTAAAGTACAACACCCATTGAGTTGCATTTGGCTGCCAGACCAATGCCCTGACCAGGTAAAAGCTTGCTAACTTGAGGGATCCACTTTGCAATGCTTTCCATGGTGATAACGTAAGTCAGATCTCAGAACAATTCTAGATGATAATAACAAAGTCAACCCAACAGAAGATTTATGTAGCAAAACAATTTCAGGGATTTGTTGACTTATAAATGGGCTATCATTTGCATACTTTATTTGGAGATGAACTCTGAAAGTGTTTGTATAAGAAGAGAAGAATGTAGTTTTAGACTGAAGTGAATTCATGGATTCTGTTGCACTTATCAAAATTACTGCTTCTTTCCATCTCCTATGCTATTGTCATGATGTATTTTGTTATTACAGATCCAGTAAACTCACAATAATTTGCTATTTTTGCCTTAGACAATTATACTTACTAGTGATAAAAATAATTTTACAAGAGGTCTTTTACATTTATCTTCATTTTGTTTCTGTCTAGGGTTCTTTGTTATTCTTTTCTGTGCCCATATAATTTTCTCTCTGATATCATATTTTTTCCTATTTGATAAACTTCATTTTAAAAGTTCTTTTATTGAAGGTCCCTTGGTAATGAATCCTGTCTTCTAGTGTTTGTATTTTAAAAGTCCTCATTTAACTTTCACTTATGAAAGAGAAATAGAACATTGTTTTGTACCAAAACTCTATCAACTCTTAGACTGTGTAATGATTTTGCCCATAGAAACCTTGGTTGTTACACAATGCTTCCAACTAATGACATCATCTTCACACACTAGGAGGACAAGAAGGAGAAAATGTCCTAAAAGTTTTGGTGAGACACTTGAATGTCAGAAGATGATAGATATATCACACAAATATACAGGAGCCTTTACCTCAGTGAAGTAAAGAAATATGTGAGGATATCTATTACACTTTGCATAAGTACCGCTAACAATGAAAACACTTACTGTTTGGGCTTCTTTTAATATTGGAAGCAATGTGCCATTTTTTTTTCTTACTCCCTGTGACTTTATCAACAGGCCTCCAGTTGTAGTAGGAATTTGAAAGAGAGAAAGATCTCCTTATGGTTCAGACTGTAATAAACGCAGCTCTGACTTTTGGCCCTTGTGATTCAAATAATACAATGATGCTCTAAGAGTCTGTGGTAGATTTTGTACTGCATGACACCATGGGAATCACAACAGAAGTACCTTGATTTTTGTATATAAGTAATGCCTCCTAATCAAATAGTAACTACTTTTTAAATTTTTTAAAATTTATTTTTAATTGACACATTGTCATTGTACATGTTTGTGGGGTACATTTTGATGTTCCAGTACACTCTGTTTCGTGTAATGATCCATCAGGGTAGTTTGTGTACCCATCACCTCATGCATTCAGCACTTCTTAGTGTTGAGAATGTCCAGAAGTCTGTCTTCCAGGTATTTTGTAATAGACAATGTTTTACTATTCACCATGGTTGCCTTATTGTGTAATAGACCATTTCCTTTTGTGAAATGGTGTCTTTGGCTACGTATTAGACACTGGTGGAAGCAGATTTCTGGACGAGGAGCTGCAAGTCACCACACAGTTACCCATAATGTCCAGGATATTTAGTTAGCAAAAATATCAGGAATAGTCAACAATAGTCCATCATAAAAAGAAAGCGATGTGCCTGAGACTGGACATGAAGTAGTCCTGATATCGCACATAAATTTAATTAGCAAGCTATTCTCACTTTTAGCATGTCCTCTGTAGTCATACTAATATCTAGCACCTTTCTCATAATACACGCTTGTGAACTCAAGGACAGTACACCATGATAATTTGAGAAGTAAGAAATGTGAGTCTGAAGACTCCAAAAAAAATTAAATGATGTACTCTAACTTTGAGTATTTACAAGGCGGCAACTCAGGAAAACCATACAATCCTTTCAAAAAAGTTACTGAAGGCAAAACTTCAAGTGATATATTTCATTCTTTATTTCCCTTACAAGGAGAGATGACCTAAGGTATCCTCTACATCCACGGTCGTGGCATCAGAGACCGGTTTCACGGAAGATAATTTTCCCCTGAATGGGGCATGGGGCATAAAATCATCATCAGGCATTTGGTTCTCATAAGCAGCGTGCATTCTAGATCCCTGGCATGCACAGTTCACAATAGGGTTTGCGCTTTTATGAGAATCTAATGTGGCTGCTGATCTGACAGAACATGGACATATGCTAGCCAGCCCACTCACCTACTGCTGGGTGGCCCTGTTCCTTACAGGCCAGAACCAGTACAGGTCCATGGCACGGGGTTTGGAGTCCCCTGCTCTACATAAATTTGGTAGCATATGCTAAGCTTTGGCCAGATGACCAAGGGCCTGCAAATAATTTGATTAGATAATGGGTACCAAACTCAGGATGGTTGAGTTTTTTACATATAATGTGCTAGACAGGAGACACTATCACGGATGATTAAGAATGTTATCCTGCAGGATGGGAAATAAACAATCAAGGGTGAAAATTAAGTACAAAAAAAGTGAGAGGGGATATGGATGTTTAAAAAGGAAGTTTTGCTTTAGTGCCACCTTCTGCGACCATAACTAGTGATAACATGTAATTTAAAAACCACTACTTCATTGTACAAATAAAGTTTATCAAGAGTTCGGCTTTCATAAAATGAAGTTTTATCTCATTTGTAAGCTAAAATCCCTATCATTTCAGGCCAGATAAAACATAGAAATAGGGATTGGAAAAGAGAAGTAATAAACACAATCTATAGCTTCATAAACAGTTGCAGAAATAAGACTCATTTTTGTACTTTCTTCCTAGCTATGCCACTTAAAAAATTTATATAGTTCAAAAATACTTATTTAGCTTACTTTTTTTTGTCTTTTCTTCAGTAGTATATGCAAAATATATTGTAAATAGTTAATTTTGCAATCTAGCTTTTAGAATGTAGAATACAGAAGCAAAATAACATTGGAATCAGAGATGTAATGAACAACAGACAGGGACTTGTGTCTGGTAGTTTCACCAGAAGACATTTTTGAGTGGCTTCTTTGGTCAGTAAGTGAATAAATACAAGTTCAATGAAATAACAATCAGTCATAAAAGTGAAGAGAATTCTGCCATTTGCAGCAATAAAGACATGCTTTGAGGACATGATGTTAAGTGAAATAAGTCAGGATCAGAAAGATAAATTTCACATGACCTAAATTACATGTGGAATCTAAAAAAGTTGAACTCATAGAAGTAGACAGAGTGGTGGTTACTGGGACTGGGGAAAAAGAGGAATTAGGAAGGTGTTGTGAAAAGGATCTAAAATTTCAGTTGAACAGGAAGAATAAATTTAGGAAATCTATGATTACACAAAATAGTGTATATAGTTAATAACAATATATTGTATGCTTGAAAATGGCTAAGAGAGTTTATTTTAAAAGTTCTCACCACAGTACATATGTTAATTAGCTTTATTTAGCCCTTCTCCGATGCATACCTATTTCAAAACATCATGTTATATACCATAAATGTATATAATTGTTATTTACCAATTAAAAAATAAATGATAATATATGTATAGATAAACATTTTCTATTCAGAGATATGCTGTTTTTGAGGATTCAGTGTAATTCTTTTACTATTAATCTATACTGATTTGTTTCATTTCATTTTATTTTTTCTCAAAGGGGACAACTTGCATTGTATTTATAAGATTTTCCCTATTTACACTTTTTGAATGGTGAGAAGACTGTCCAGACATGATTTTGACAACAGACTGGAGAAACTCTTTTTTTAGGGCATTGCTTTTCTACACCTGCTTCCCCACTGCTCTGGTTGAGTCCAAAGGCTGGTTGCTCTTTCCTGTGGTGTCTAATTTTAAATACGCTAATGTACAGACTTTTATTATGTCTAGAGGTCATTCAGCTACTATAGAGTATTGAACTAAGGCTCAATAATTTTTTGCTCTTTTCTTTAGTTTTGTTTGCTTTTCAGTTCTCGCTTTGGTTTTTTTATTCATTTATTTAACAAAAATGTATTGTGTGCCAAATATTTTTAGGTACTATTCACTTATTTGATGGATAAAAATATCTGTCTTAATGGAACATATATTCTAGTAAGAGGATACAAACCATAAAAAAATAAAACATTATATGTTTGATAATGATCAGTGTTTAGAGAAAAATAAACTGATTAAAGGGAAGAGGTACTGCAGACATAAGATTTTTATTTCTTCTTGTTTAGTCAGAGAAGACATATCATGAAAGAATAACTTTAGAGAAGAAGTGGAAAAAAGAGGTTCAATGTTAATTTAAAAGGAAGCTCATCAGTATTCATCTATATCTGTTTTAATATAGAAATACTTTAAGAAAAATTCTGTAATTCTCAATTCGTATTTTTACAGATATTTTCATCTCAATTGATCGCTAATTTTCTTTTATATTTAAAAGAACATAATTTTGGTGATAATATTTACATTTGCCTTTTTCATGTATATTTAAAAATTATCCAGGTGAATATATATCTAGCTATCAAATTTTGAACAAATTATTAATCACTGAACAGTTAAAAATATTTTCTACTTTACTAAATATATTTGTTCAACTTATTTCTTAAGTTATTATTCTTTCCTTTCTATTGAATTAATATGATTAATATGATTTTTCTCATTATATCCTAGCAAGAAAACATTCAAAAGCATAGTGCTTATCTTCATTCATTGTTTATACTAAGCATGAAATAAAATTTCAATTTTTAATACCAGGCCTTTCAAATGCCTTTGTTATTTTCATGTTTTTAATCCATTCAATCATCCACTGATGAACAAATCTTGGCCGTTGCGAATAATTTTTCAATGAACATGAGATGCGGATGTCTCTTCAACATACTAAATACATTCCTTTCAGAAAGATATCAAGAAGTAGAGTTGCTTGGTCACATGATAGTTCTTTTTAAAATTTTTTTGAGAAAACTTCATACTGTTTTTCAAAATCACTGTACTAATTTACATTCCCACCAGCAGAGTTCAAGGGTTCACTTTTCTCCATATCCTCATCAACACTTGTTTCTCATCTTTCTGATAATAACCATCCTAGATGAGGGGTAATATCTCATTATGGTTTCGATTTGCATTTCCTAATGATTAGTGATGATAAGCACCTTTCATATCCCTGTTGCCATTAGTATGTCTTTTTTTTAACATATTTTTTATTAAAATTGTGAGGTACAGTTAAGGGTTAAGTATACAAATACGCATTGTGCAGGTACCCTTGTTGATGATGCATGCCCCCCCATCCCCAGACAGATATCCACTACTGTTAGTCCCACCTCCCTTCCCGTCCCTGCCCCCCCCTAGTTTCCCACCACGGTCAATTCTTTTCTAATAGTATTACAATAATTGTTCAAGGACCACTTATGAGTGAGAACATGTGATACTCAAATCTTTGTTTTGAAAAATATCTGTTGAGATTCTTTGCCTTGCTTTTAAGGGAAAAAAAGTATTTGGGTTTTTGTTGTTGTTTGTTATTGAGTTGTATGAGTTTACCAAATAATTTAGATATTAACCCCTTTTCCAATATATGGTTTATAAATGCTTCTTTTCATTCTGCAGGATGCTTTTCCATTTTGTTGATTGTTTCCAGTGCCGTGCAAAAGTTTTTCAGGTTTCATGAAATCCTACTTGTCCATTTTTGCTTTTGTTTCCTCCACTTTTGGAGACATAGTCAAAAAACATTCTCCAGACCAATGTCAAGAAGGTTTTTCCCTTCTGTTAAGTTTGCTTCTATTAGCTTAACAGTTTCAGATCTTATATTTAATTTTTAATTCATTTTGAGATGATTTTTATATATATGGTGTAAGAAAATGATCCAATATCATTCTTCTGCATCTAGATATCTGGTTTTCCCAACACCATTTGCTGAAAAGGGTACCTTTCCCCATTTTGTGCTCTTGGCACCATTGATGAACATTGTTTGACCTTAGATACATAGATATATTTCTGGGCTCTCTACTTTGTGGCATTGATCAATATGTCTTTCTTATGCCAATACCATACTGTTTTGAATATCACAGCTTTGTAATATATTTCAAAATAAAGAAGTATAATGTATTCAGCTTTGTTCTTTTGCTCAAGATTTCTTTAGCTATTAAGGATATTTTTTGGCTCCATATGAATTTTAGGATTTTTTTTTTCCTTTTTTTGTTTATTCAGAACTAATAAAACTAAGTCAGTAAAATTCCAGGATACAAAATTATTAAACAAAACTTAATTGGGTTTCTGTACAAAAGCAGTTAACTATCCAAAGACAAAATTAAGAAAGCAATTTCATCCAAGTATTACGCAGGCCCAATCCTGTTTAGCTTCCAGAATCAGATGAGATAAGGCACCTTCAGGGTAGTATGACCATAGAGTATGCTAATGCATTCCAGCTTGGGCAACTTGACTCCAATTAGTTAATTAATTAAAATTGAAATTAAGCAAAGAAAGAAAACAATTTTATTTACCATAGCAACAAAAAATAGCATACTTAATAATACACAACTAAAGAGGTAAAAGAGTTGTAATATTTTGAAAATTATAAAATATTGATGAGGGAAGCCAAAGTGGACACAGATAAAGGGAAAGGCATCCTTATTCATAGATTATAAAACATAATATTGTGAAAATAATCATGTTATACAAGGTTTGATTATTTTAAATGGAACAGAAAATATTTAAGTTATAGAACTATATCATAGTCAACCTAGAAAACATGATTGCAGAGTTTTGTAAAACAATACTGATAAAATAAAAATATTCAATATTTATTCTTATTGTTATATTTGAATGTTAATAGTTAACAAATAAAGGCTATATTTCATAGTGATATGTGCATATATATACTTATTTATAAATTCTAAAAATAATGTGCTTCAGTTTGTATAAACAGATTTTTTTTTCTCTAGTAAAATTATATGGTTTGTTAGGAATTCTAAATCTGTGAAAGCAATTATTGTCTTTGGAACCTACTAAGATCACTAAGCTACAATTTAATGACCCTTACTTGGTACATGTAATTGATTTTTGTCTAAAGTTCTTGGTCAATGAAAAATATAATAATCATAGGTCAAAGTAGTTATATACATGTGTATGTGAATATATGTATTTATGTTATTGAAGACATTGTACTATCAGCTATTGCAGTAAAATAAACCATCCCAAACATAGTGTCTTTTAAAAAAAGAAACATATATTTAGCTTGTGAATTTTTATTGACAATTTGCACAAAGTTCACCTGGGCTTAACTGATCACACGCTGTGGGTGAGTCAACTGGGTATGTGGTGGCCTCAAAAGGGCGACAGCCGAGATGATTAGTATCTCTCTTCATGTGGTCCGTCGTCTTTCACCAGGCTAGGATAAACTTTCTTACAAGAACATTACAAGTTCCCTGAGCAAAAGTGTAATCTTGCAAGGCTTCTTGAAGCCTGACTTAGAATTGTCATATTCTATATTTCAAAGAAAATCTCAAAATAACCAGATTTAAGGACAAATAGATCGCACCTCTAGATTGGTTACTTTCTCTGGGCACTTTCATAGTAAATAGATTTGACTCTCTAAATCCAAAAAGTCAATAAGCAAATTGCCTCAAGTATCTCCAAAAACCTGTTGTCATGACCTTTGCTCTTGACCAGTCTGCTTTTGGTTTGAGTGAACCAATTCAATCTCTTGGTAACCATTGTTTGGATTGTGCTTTGTCTTCAAGATCATACTGGTAAAGTCATGTTTTATCTCTTGTTACACTTTTTTAAAAGGAAATGCTACAGCATCTTGATCCTACTTGTTGAAAATTTCTATTGCAAGCTCTGCTCTTGTCTGCAGCTGGTCTGGGTGCAACAGTTTTGGTATCCATCAACTGGAAAGTTTGTTCAACTGTACTTTTTCCATCATAATTGTGTAAACTGAACCCATTAAGATGTCCAGGGTGTTGGTTACTGTTTCTGCTGTTAATCATTGGTCGTCTTCATATAGGCAACTGATAAGATTATCTTTTTCTCCACTGACATAAGTCATCTGCTACTATGGACTTCATTTACAATATTGCCTTGGTCCTTCTTAAAATGAGTTATCCATTTGAAAATTGCTGATTCCTTTGGAAGTATCTTCATAAAGCATCAGTGATTTCATTGTTCTTCCACCCAACTTTCACCATAAGTTTAACTTTGTTCTTACAGAATTTATGTGGCTCTGGTAGGAACTTCTTTTCAAACTGATGTCTTATCTCTCTTAGTGACTCAAGCTAAATCCCATTCAGACATGTTATAACAAGTTAATACAAGTTTATCCTGATGCAAAAAATTGAAATGCCTAGTTTTTTCATAACGTGCATTTCCCATAAACTTTATAAACCCCTCTCATATTATTTTTAAATGTTTTAGATGAAAACTCTCTGCTGTGTAATTTTAAGTTTAGACCACTTTCTTGGAAATGTGTGTTTTCATGTAGGAAAAATCTCCCTTAATAGGATGCAGTTCAGCTTGCATATAAGCTTTGGCCATTTTAAGAAATGCTAATATAATATTCTCTGATGTATTAGAAAAGATATTCTTCGAAATATAGAAGCTTAGACTCATAACTGGGAAAAATGCTGAAAGTTCCTTTCTATTCTTCTTAGTCACACCTACATACCTCACATTCCTGGTGATCAGTGCTAAGCCAGGAATAACATAAGAAAAGCAGAAAAGGACCTAAAATCAATTTTATCATTGTTGTAAAAAGTTAAAAATAATTATTTGCTTAACAATTGAAAATGTACAGCATTGACCAAAAATCCAATATCTGCTATTTTTGAATATCTAGAAAATTTAGAATATTTAGAGATATTAAAAAAATAAAATTAGTTTGGTTATGTGTATGTGACTTATTTCTATGTTTAAATCGTATGTAAGAAAATCCTTTTTAGAGTTGTGCAGCAACAAATACAAATTTTATCAGTATCTTTTAAAGAGGACTTGTAAGATTTATCCACCTTTATAAAAATATTCCCAGCGTGATCTTATGTGCCAAGTATTATGTTAGCTATATTTCTTTTCATTAATTATCATACAGTAGCTGTAGGTCATAAATTTATGTTTATAAATATTAACAAAAACCAGTGTTGATATAGATTAATTATTAGTTACCTCAGTGACTTTCAGCTGAGTGCAATTTTGCCATCACCATCACCACTGTCTCTCCAGGGATGGATTGTAAATATTTGTTGTCACTCTATACTGCCATGACTTGAGAAGAGGCATGTCACTAACATACCAGTGGGAAGAAGCCAAGGAAGTTACTAAACATCCCATAACACACACCTTGATCTGTCATATATTTTTTAAATTTCTAAAATTTTGCATGCATTATACAATAATTGGTAACAATTTACTAGTAATTACAGAAAAACCTATTAACTTTATACATGAAAATTTGCAAAATGGGACATATTTTTTAAGGTATAGTGGAAGAATGTTGATTTATATGAGTACATGCATGCATATCTGCATGTATAATTTCAATTTATTTAATATACATAAAATAGGTCATTGTCGATAGAGCTGAGTTTACAGGGCAAACAATGGCCTGTTTTTTGAAGCCTCTTTTGTACTGAAAATGTGGACATTTTGTCTCATAGCACTATAGGTTTGCTTACTAAAGAAAACAACCTTGGAAAGTTATTAATTACATCATGTAGAAAGAAAGAATTGACAAACTTCAGGTTGGAAGTCACATACTATAAACTACATGAGAAATTATACAGCTCCTAAAATTGTCTACAAAAATGTCAAAGTCTAAACATCAGCAATGCATTTTAGCATATAGCAGAGTTAATTTGTGCTTTCAAAGCAATTCTAAGACAAAAATACCTAATTTCTTAGTTTAATTATATCTTCTCTTGTTCTGTGTTCAGTGTAGAAGAAAAAAACAGCTGGTGCCTATCTTCTGAAAAAGCATCTCTTCACACTCTTGAATTCTATTATTAAAAATAGTTCAAACTTCTTTTATTTAGAATCACTCACTTTCTCAAGACCACATGGAAAGTTTGGCATGTCCTATCAGTGAAGATTAGAGGAAGAGATGATATATTAAAAAGCCTCTTAGAAATTCAGCCATCTAATTTATCATCAAAAAAAGCTTTCTTCTTAATGGAACTAGTCACTTTGATTAAAAGCTCTGCTTTCCAAAATGAAATCCTTTCCCAAGTCCTGAATACTCTCTGCAGATGTTTCCTCCCACAAGGAGAGTTGATACACCTTCTATCCTGCACTTCTAGAAAATGTTAAGTCCAAGAATATAAGCAATTCCCAAAAATAGAATATCAATGCAGTTTGTATCGTCATAGATATAACACAGAAGTGTGACAAATTCAAATATATAGAGACAATTTAAATCGAATTGATTAGCATTGAATATAATCAGTCATGGGCATGAAATGCTATTTAATCAGGTAATGACTTCATTAAACATGGTTAATCACACACCACCTTGAACTCATTTTCTAAACATAGAATTAATTATTCAAATTATAGCAATTAAAACACACCAGTCAATGGCTGGATACATTTTTATAACTACCTAGGCAAGCTTGCCAAAAAACCTACTCATCGTTTGCAGGAGTTGGAGTGTAGTATTGAATATCTAATTCAATAAAATAGGCTTCTGAAACAAATAGTACTATAGGATCAAAATATAGAAAACACTGAACTGTTATCTTTCAGCAAAATCACATCATTAATTTTGGGAAGTAAATAGAAGATGGGGAATATACTTTAATCTTGACATAAATAACTCAGAATTATATTTACTATAACATTCATTTTTCAAATGTGGTATACCTCTTTCTTTATCATAGGACAATGCTCAATTCAGATGAAGTAGAAATACATTTTCTTTACACAAAATCAACATTATATATCTATATATCTCTATCTATCTATCTATCTATCTATCTATCTATCTATCTAAAGACCTACTCAATGCATGGTACTATGATAGGCACACCAGACAAACAAAAAAATGCAACCTACTTGAGAGATTTTTACATTCCATTTTGGATACTAGATACAAAATGAGAAAAACTACAGATAAGATGCATTAAACATAATCAAGTAAGGAAGAGGCTGTTGGGCGTTCTGTTTTGTGACACACTTGGAAAACTTGTTTTTGTTGTTGTTGTTGCTTTTTTGTTTTGTGTCTCAACTAAGGAAAGTATATTTAATTCTGTTTCTTGACACTCTTTACATGATCATTATGGCCACTCTGGAACTGGGCAGAATAGTTTCTTTCCTGACTGTGTTCACTTATGTACTCACTATGAAAAGATTTCACATTGTCCAATAAATATTTAGAAGATAGCATGAATAATATTGCCCTAAATTTAACCTGTCTCAGGGTATTTAATCATTGAAATTTAAGAATACTAATTCTTTTGTGTAATACTTTATTTTCCAAAGGTAATATACTATTTAATTATTCTTCACTCAATTTAATATTCCAACTGCTAATGGGCATTATGATACTATATAATTAGAATTGTAATAAAAATTTCAAATATTAGTTCAAAGTGTTGGTATACCTCTAGAAGTACCAAGCTACATCAATCACTTTTGCATATCAGCTGAAACCTGCTGTATAAAGCTTTTATGTGGAAATAATTCTTGCAAGTTCACATAGATAAAGTGAGTACTGAATATCCAGCTGCATTTGTGACATAATGCTTAACAATCTTCCTTTTATTGCAGCAATTCCTCTTTTATTAAAATAACCAAACAAGCAAGTCAAATTATATACAATATACATATACATATGTGTATATATATATATATATATATATATTTTTTTTTTTTTTTTTTTTTTACTTCCAAGGAATTGGTAACTCTTAGTAAAATCATGCATGTGACAATAAAATATATAACTTAGTTATAAGAAACATCTAATTTCCATATATTTGTTATAATTTAGAAAATAGCATGGAGGCATCAGCGTGTCCTCATGACTGAATGCTCATTTATTGACCTGAACTATTCACACAATGTGATTCAAAGTGAACAGCTGTTAATACAGAAGTTACTTTAAAAAAACAATAATAACAATTTCAGCTTCATTCTATTTTTACCTAATAGTCAAACATTAGGCATGAATTTTCTGAGAATTGATGTGTTCTCAGTTTCATTCTGGACCTGTAAGTATACAAATTGAAGAATATTATTAACCTAGTAATTTAATTTAATGGAAACTATGCCTCATTATCATACATTTATAGAATAATACTGAATAATATTATTGGAAATTGCTTCTGAAATTATGTTATTATAGTCACTTAAGAAGAAGAAACAACATAAAGGAAAATTCTAACTACTTGCTCAGGTAAAACCATATTTTGGTAAGGGTTAGATGACATGCATTGATTGTTTTAAATTTGACTTTAGATTATATAGTGACAAATAATTGCTAGAACAAGCAATACATATTTAAAATTCCACCCTGAAAATGTAAACATTTTTATAAGCTTTTATACATATATTTACTATATATAATAAAAAATACACCTTTTTATCAACCAACTGCATACTGTTTAGCTACACGATCAGTGCCAGTGTCTGAGTATATCGATTTATACAATGCCCTTCCAAAGACATTATTGCCTTCATATTCCATTTTAAATGTAGTAACTGGCTTAGCAAGTATTTATGAACTCAAATACAGCTATTTTAAGGTTTATGTATTTATTCATTTAATTACTTTTCATGAGACCCCATATTTTAAGGTTCAACTCAACTGGTGCCCCTTTTATGCAGTGTTTTCTAATCTAGTATCAAAAACAGTTTTCTTCTCCCCTGAGTTTTTATGTTCCTTGGCAATAATGTCTTGTTAAATGTATCACTTTCTTTTTTAAAAATATAATGATTTTGATCTATATTTTAATCTCAGAAGTGGTTCAGATGCTGACATCTTAAGACTGATGTAGACAACTTAAATTTTCAGTTAGCAGAATTTAAACTCTGAAATATTGCCTTACTGACTTAACTGTTGGAAGTAGTTGCTGTGATGATTAATTTTATGTGTCAACTTGACTGAGTTAAGGGATACTCTGAAAGCTGGTAAAACATTTGGTTGTGTTTGTCAGGGTGTCTCCAGAAGAGATTAGCAGTTAGTATTTGAATCAGTAGACTGAGGAAACATCTATCCCCACCAACATGGATAGGCACCATCTAATATTTCTGGGCCCCACCAGAATAGAGCAAAAAGGTGAGGAAGGGTACATCCTCTCTCTTCTTGAGCTAGGGCAGTCACCTTCTTCGACCTTGAACATTAGAGCTCCTGGTTCTTGGGTTTCCAAACTCCAGGACTTATACCAGCAGTCCCCTAGTTTCTCAGTATAACTCAGACTGAGAGTTACACTTTCGGCACCCCTGATTCTCAGGTCTTCAGACTCAGTCAGAATCACACCGCCAACTTTGCTGACACTTCAGTTGGCAGACTGGTGGGACTTCTCAGCCTCCATAATTGTGGGAATCAATGCCCATTATAAATCCCCTCTAATAAATCTATATATGTACGAGTGGCTCTGTTTCTCTGAAGAACCCTGGCTAATACAAATATACCTACAATTAAGCATAATACATAATAGTCATGGCCCAGTATATACTGTGGAAATGAATGTCGTGGAGGTTTTTCAGGTAGTGGTTGGGATGAAGTATGGCAAGAAGAAAGGACATCTTGCCTGTACTGCTTATGACTTTCTTCCACTCATCAGAAGGATAATCAATTGTATAACAGAGCTCTATCATTGAGTTAAATCATGTGGAATAGGTTGAGCCAAAAAGAATCCTAGGAATTTCAATATTGAAGATGTTAGACGTAGCTGAGTTCAAGATATTGTAAAATCTAGAAAATTTACTGCATTATTTTAGATTCTTTTATTTTTTGTGTTAAAAAATGACTTTATTAGTTACTTCAATATTTTCTTACATTTTCTCATTTTAAAATGCCTTCATCATATACAGTTCTTCTCTTTTTCTTCATTAGTCTTCTTATGGGTCTTTTACTTCCTAGGTTTCAGTAACCAACAGCCATAAATTGCTTAAATTTACATACGGTCAATATTCTTATAGTATGGTTTAATATGTGGAACATAGTATGTCTACAATCTACTGTAAGCCAGTAGGTAAGTTTAAAGAAAAGCAATTTCCCAAAAATGTAAAATACAGATATTGTGCCGATAAAAATGAACAAAGTGCTTTTAGATATCATTTCAATCATTTAATTTTGTGACTTGTAAGAATCATTAAAGGTACAAATTCAACAAAGAATATGACACAAAATTGTATCATGAAATATGGATTTTAATGAGTACAGGTCACTTTTAAAGAAAAATATTCTCTCTTTCTTGAATAAAATTAACACTGATATAATTTAAAACATTTTTTATACATGACTAAAATCATCAAAAATGACTGATAATGACATTAAATCAAAAAATGTAAGAATCTACTCTGATAAACATTGCTGATTCATTGTATTCCATTCTTTCAGGATGTGAGTTAAGAAGTCAACAAAGATGTTGGGTAAAATTCAGGATTAGGTATACAAGAGGGCATTGTATAGGTAAAGTTGGGGCATCCTTTTGGTCCCCACTTCACCTAGTTTGAGATCAGGTACCACTGTTGATATCATCTGCCCACTCCTCACCCCTTTTTCCTCCCTGGCAATTTCTGGCTACTGCCAATCCTTTCTTTCAGTATTGCAGTCAATGTTCAGGGTTCGCTTATGAGTGAGAACATGTAATACTCAGTTCTTTACTTCTGTGATAAATCACTGAGTATGATTGACTCTAAATCCATCCAAGTTGCTGGAAAGTACATAATTTTTCCTTCTTTATGGCTCCATAATATTCCATTGTGTATATGTACCACATTTTTTTTTTATCCAGTCCAGTTTCTATGGGCAGCCTGGTTGGTTCCATGTTTTTGCTATTGTGAATAGTGCTGCAATAAACATGTGTGTGCAGGTATCTTTTTTTGTAAAGTGATTTAGATTTAACTGTGTATATTCCCAGAAGGGAGATTTCTGGGGTGTATGAAAGGTCAATTTCTAGTTCTTTTAGGAATCACCACACTGTTTTCCATAGAGTTTGAACTAGTTTGCATTCCCACCAACAGCGTAGAAGTGTTCCCTGTTCTCTGCATCCTCACCAGCATCTGTTGTTTTTTGTTTTATTAATGATGGCCAGTCTTACTGGAGTTAGGTGGTTTCTCAATGTGATTTTGATTTGCATTTCTTTAATGATTAGTGAGACTGAGCATTTTTTCATGTGTCTGCTGGCTATTCGTATGCCTTCTTTTGAGAAGTGTCTATTCACATTGATTGGCCAAATTCATCATAGCATCAAGAAACCACAACTGAGAAAACTGCAATTACTGTGTCTGAAAATATAGACTGAGGTTCACTAGGATAAAGTTGTGTGAACCTGAAAGGCTAACATATATTTTCTGGTTCTCAGTATTAAATATCTCTTCAGCACAAAAATAATGAGATTTTTCAGTCTTCACTCATAGATAATGTTGGTATTTTCCTTGTAAGTAAAATCCATTTGACTTATAATATGATTAATGCCAATAATGCATATTGTGCACTATTATAGTATATACTCAAATAAAGTAAATGTAAGAATCATGTGCAATCTTAATCTTTCCACTAACAGAAGAAATGTGATTATTATTTTGTATTATCTATTATAGACTTTGCATTATCTATTATGAACAAATGGAAATTCTGTTTAAAAACAGATAAATGTTTGAATATTTAAAAAATAAGTCAACAAAGAAAAATAGAAAAATTAAATATAGATGGGCAATAATAACAAAAATAAGATTTTTGAAACAATTAAAAAATAAAAATGGACTCTGATAGATAAATGTACAGTAATTTCATGAAGTTTGCCATTGACTATTAACAAAGACAGGCACGTCATCTCACCCACACTTTAAAAAAAATTTTTACACCCACTTGCAGCCATAGAACTTCATTGTCTAAAACATCATTTGCTTTTTTATAGCAATTTCAAAAGCCTGTAATAATAATAAAACTCTGAAAGAGCTTTGTCATATTTCAATCATTCCCAGAATTGCATCTCACTGTAACTGAGCACATTTTGAGAAAAAAGTCAAGTTGCTACACTTAGTAACTATATCATCCACATTTTAAATATTCGATTCTAATGTTGAAAATCAGAAGTTGTAATTTTTAAATTTTAAAATAACTTGTTCTTCTTCATATGACAAATTGAAGTGCTACAACCATTTCAAACATTCTTTTTTTCTCTACACACTAGAAAAATACAAAGAATTATTTATAGCACATCTCTAGGCAACATAACTTGTGCATTAAAGCTTCTTTCTCCTCTTCAAGTGTGTTTAAATTATTGTGCTAAAACACTTTTCATTTTTCTAGAAATTTTATCTCATTTTTTTCTTGCATGATAAACTTTATATATGTTAAACAAGGCAAAACCTTTTTCCCCTCTACTTAAGAAAAATTTTATCTATAAAAGTTCACTTATTGATATGGTGGTAGATCTTTCATCTTTAGTGATATTATCATAGAAGATACTTTTTGAACACATTTATTATTTCCAAGCTTGATAGGGTGATGCTGGCTCTTACTGAACTTTCCCTCCCTAATTTGATGGTCAATAAGTAAACATATATTATGGGATAAATTATGTTTCCTTGCAAAATGAAAACATTGGAACTCTAACTCCCAGTTCCTCACAATATACCTGGAGATAGAGGCAATTAAACCCAAATGGGCTCATTTGAGTTGGTCTTAATCCAATAGGACTAATCCAACAGAACAGATAAGAATATACAGAGACACCATATGAAAACACTGGAAAAAGACAGACATCACAAGCCAAGGAAAAAGGCCTCAGAAGAACCAACTTTACCAACATCTTATTCTCAGACTTCTAGCATTTAGAACTGTGAAGAAATAATTTTCCTTCTTTAAGCCACCCAGTCAGTGGCAGCCTAACAAACTTTATTGTTGCAGTCCTAACAAGTGAATATGCATGGGGGAGCTGGAGAAGGGAAAACAGTGTCTGTTTTTTAAATGAGAAAAATTGGAATGAGTCCATGGAAAATCTATTAGACCAGTCACCCATTAAAACAAGACAATAATACGCAGTGTGATGGACCATTGCAGACTTGATGAGGCAGGAGGTCAAAGGCCTGCTTAAATGGGATCCTAGGACTTTACAAGAACCAGACCTTACTCTTTTAAAGGTCAAAAAGATCACAGCTATAGCTGGGTCAGTGCAGTGAATAAGAAAAATCATAATCCCATTGAAAAACAGTCTGTGGGAAAACAAAATAAAACATCTTAAAAAAGGAATTTCTAAAAAGTTTTATCTACATGAAGTTCTCAAAGATGTTTTCTGAATGAGTAAGTGACTGAATAGGTGAAATGAACATGTGAAATGAAATAATAATAAAGAAAGCACCTCAAGTTTGCTCCTGCCACTTTAAAAATGCTCTGGTATATTTACCTATATGTCACTCTTTTCCTCTAAAAGGACAATATAATAAAAAAGCACACTAAAAAAATAAATTCACATATAATTACTATGTTAAAAATATATTGTTAAGAATATCATTTAAAATCCCATTTCTATTACAAAATTGAGTTTAAATTAGACTTGTATAAATCAAACCTTTCGAAGACTTAACTCTTCTGCAATTTAGACAATATCAGTAGACTCTGCTACAGAAGTTAAAATCAACAAAATAGAATTGCACTGGTAGTAATGTAGGTCATAGAACCTTAAGTATAAACAGGGGCTTGTTTTTAATAAAGTCTGTGCAGCCAGAATTTAAAAAAATAGCCCCATGTTTTCCACATTTTATTACAATAATTCTTTATTGTACATATTCAGGGAATAAAACATGATGTCAATATTTATACAAAATAAAATTGTTACTATATTCGGGTAAATAAATGTGTCCATTTTCTCACATATTACCTATTTTTTGCTTTTGTGGTGAGAACATCCGAATTAGCTTTAATCATCATGAGATCTCTAGACTTCTTCATCCTACATAACTACAACTCTGTGTTCCCTGATCTATATCCGCCCTTTCTGCCCTGTTCCCAGCTCCCAAAATCATCATTCTACTCTCAGTTTCTGTGTATTTGACTCTTTTCGATTCCACCTGCAAGTGAGATCATACAGTATTTGTCTTTCTGTGTGTGGCTTATTTAACTTAGCATAATGCTTTCCAGGTTTATCCACGTTATTGCAGATGATAGGATTTTGTTTTTTAAGGTTGAATAATATTAAATCTCTCTATGAGATGCTGATTTCATGTCCTTTGTGTTTTTTCAGAAGAAGGATTGCAGGGTCATATGGTAGTTTTATTTTTCATTTTTTGAGGAACATCTATATTGTTTTTCATAATCATTGTACAAATTTACCTCCCCACAGACAGTGTAAAAGTGTTCCCTTTTACCATTACTTTTATGCCAACACTTGTCATTTTTTTTTTTTTTTGGTAACAGTCATTCTAACAGATGTGAGGTGGTGTCTCATTGTGGTTGTGATTTGTATTTACCTGAGGATTAGTGATACTGAGCACCTTAATGTATGCTTAGTGATCATTTACATGTCTTCTTTGGGAAAATGTCCTTGCTCTTTTTAAAATTGAAAGTTTTTTTCTGTTGAATTGTGTGAGTTTCTTATGTATTTTGGATATTAACCGATTATTAGATATATGATTTACTAATATTTTCTTCCAGTCCAAAAGGCTGTCTTATTTTGCTTCTTTTGTTTACAGAAGTTTTTTCATTTGCTATAGTCTGACTTGCCTATTTTTGCTTTTGTTGCCTGAGCTTTTGGTGTGCAAAACTGTCAAATGCAAAACATGGAAATTTTTTCCTATGTTTTCTTCCAGGAGTTCTACAGTTTCAGATTTTACATTTAAGCTTATGTTTAATTTATTTTGAGCTGAGTTTTGTGTATGTTGTGAGATAAAGATTCAATTTTATTATTTTGCATGTGGATATCCAGTTTTATCAGCACCATTTATTGAAAAGACTGTCCTTTCTCCATTGTTTTTTCTTGGTACTCTTTTCAAAAATTAGTAGACTATATAAGCTTGGGTTTACTTCTGAACTTTCTATTCTGTTCCATTGATCTATATGTTTTTTTTTCTTCTAAATGCCAGTACTATCTGCTTTTATAGTACTATAAGATATAGTACTATATTGCTATAGTTTGTAATAAAATTTGAGGTCGAAAGCATGATTCTTCCAACCTTGTTCTTTCCTAAGATCTTTTGTCATTTTATATAAATTTCAAGGTGGTTTTTCCTAGTTTTGAAAAAAATGCCATTGGAATTTTGAAAAATATTGCATTGAATCTGTAGATCATTTTGGGTAGTATAAACATTTTGATAATTTTTTTTAAAATCCAAGAATAAGGGATATCTTTCAATTTATTTATGTCTTCTTCAATTTTCTTCATCAAAGTTTTATAGTTTTCATGTATAGATTTTTACCTCTTTAGTTATATATATTCTTAAGTATTATTGGTGCTCAGAAAATAATTCCCTAAATTGAAGGTCTCAAAATAGCCACAGTAGCAAAAGTTTTTCTTTGATTTTCTCTCTACCCTCCTATCTTCCAGTCCCATTATCCTACAAGACCAGCCATTGAAAGTAGAATCCGAGTTCCAGTAAGACAGCGACAGCATAGGTGGAATTGTGAGATTCTCCAAACGTGAGTTCCCAAAAAGACTCTTGCTTTCCTTCCCCCACCCCCTTGCCTACCGCCAGCCACACTGGTCTGAGGCCTGGGGACCCTAGGTCCCATGCAGGGCCGGATATTGCGGCCCCTGGCTGCTGCTGCTCCACTATTCATGACACACGCATGCGGGAGTCTCGGGTCTCGGCTCCCTCCCTGGCTATATCGTCTCACCCAGGCCAAGCCGCCTGGCACCCAGGGAGGCTCTGGGCGCCAGCCTCTCAGAGATACCGATTCCATTTCTAGCTGAAATACCCTGTGAGCAATGCAGGGCCACTCTCACCACTCACTGCCTGCCCTTTGGAGTTTTGGAGCTCTGGAGCTCTGGAACTCTGGGACCACCCTGGCTGAGGCACTCAACCCGTGACCCCATGCTTGTGTAAGGGAACAGCATATCTTGAGCAGGTGCTGATCGGAGGCTGTCAGTTCCAGAGGAGGGAACTCCCAGCCGCCTCCTCCACCCCAGCCCTCTGGTGGTGCCCCAGATCCAGTGCCCAGCTGTGCAGCTGATCCCCGGTGCCTCCTACGCCACCACAGTCCATCAAAGTGGAGTGCCCAGGGACTCAGATGAGTGAAGAGAAAGGATCCATGAAAGTGAAACTGCCACCTCAGCCATTCTCCACGCAGAGATTTGCATTGCCCCGCCCACCTATGGGCAGCCTCCACCTCGGTTCCTAAGGTAACATCGCTAAACAGAAGACAAAGTCC
>CAUYQG010106287.1:0-22921 GCA_963574415.1 Tarsius wallacei
TTATAACCAAGTGAAAGAAAGCATTCTTGATGTGCTTCAGAGTTTAATCATTGCATATGTTAGAAAAGGCCAAATGGCAGAGTGGGAAATGGAAAATTGAACCATGACATTCCCAGGTTAGCTGTGAGTACTTCACATAAATGTGTTGTTCTCTTCATGCTCTACTGCACAGAATTCTTCAGCCATATCAACAGCAAAGACGGAAGACAGAAGGGCCTCAGCTGCCCGGACTCGCTTTGTGGCCAGGGGGTTGGGTCCTCAGTGCACCTGGAGTTTGTCAGTCAGGTGGGCCTCTAAAGTTGGCTCCCAACACAAAACCAATAAAACCAAAACCTATTTTTTTCTAAGGTCCAAAATATTGATGAACTTCTACGTAGACTTAACACACACACACACACACACACACACATGCCTTTTTAGAATCTGAATTGAAATCCCAGTGAGATAAAAGGGCAGACAAATATTAAACAAGAATGAAAAAGGTTAATTATAGTAAATTCTTCACATCAGACAGACAGGTTGGCAAAGCAGAAGAAAAGCATCTGTAAAGTTATTGAGCAGCGGAAGTAGTTCAGTGTTACTTAAGTATACGCATGTGACTGTGCATAGGTTCGTTTGTGAAAGATGTTGAGGAAAGAGAAAATAAAAGCATGGACTGAATTGGTAGACAAAAAAGGCTAACAAACAATGCCATGTGCCATGATAATGAAGTTAGAAATCATCCTTTGAAAATGTAAAGTACTAGCCGGGCTCGGTGGCTCAGCCTGTAATCCTGCGCCTTGGGAGGCTGAGGTGAGTGTATTGCCTGAGCCCGCGGGTTCGAGGCCCGCCTGGGCAGGTGAAACCTCATCTCTACAATAAATCAAAAAATTAGCCAGGCGTGGTAGCACGCGCCTGTAGTTCCAGCTACTCGGAAGACTGAGGCAGAAGGATCGTTGGAGCCCAGCAGGTCGAGGCTGCGGTGGCCGAAAGCGGCCACTGCACTCCAGTCTGGGCGACGGAGTGAGATGCCAACTCAAAAAAAAAAAAAAAAGAAAGAAAATGTAAAGAACTATTGAATATTTGAGACCACAAGATCAACATGTTCAAACTTGTATTCCAAATAGATGACTTAAGTAAAAATATGGAGGTTGGATTGCAACATAACAATATTCAAATAAAGAAAGAAAAATAATATGGATATCCTTGCAGTAAACTGAATGAGAGAAACTTGCTTAAATTATACCAGGAGTGGTCTTGATAAAGAGAGGAATGTCAGCCCCTAAAATGAGAAACAAGTAAGAAGTATTGGTGATTAAGTATGGAGAATAAGAGAGAGAAATCATCTCCAGCAAGTCACATATTTCTGACTAAGGTAAGTGAATAAATAGTAGAATAATTTACTAAATTTGGGAATTATAAAAATTATCTTCATGACAGCTGCATTTGTAGTGCTAGCAGGGCAATTACTAAAAATGTCCAGGAACAGTTGTATGAACATACACATCCAGAAGTTTAAAGAACATTCTGGAAGATAGATATATATCTTTGATATAGATAAACTTGGATTTAAAATACAAAGGACACTAAAGTGCTTCTATATGGATACAATTATCCAGGAAGAGAGTAAAGAAAACAGAGAATGGTTCATCATGGAAAACCAACAATTAGAAGTTAAGAGAAAAAAAGATAAACCATTAAAGCATGTGAATAGTCAGACATTAAAATTGGAAATAATCTAGGAAAGAGTGGAGCTATAGAGAAAATAAAATAGGAAGGAAATATTTAAAGATGAAGAATGAGGAGAATTGTTGAGAAATCAAATGTTTTAATAGATTGAAACATAAATAGAAAGTTAGAAAAAAGTAACTACATGAAGTGATGTGTATATTAACTTAATTGTGGTAATAATTTAACAATGTGTATGCGTTTCAAAACATCATGTGGTACACTTTAAATATACACAATTTTATTATTCCATTATACATTTTATTAATGCTTTATATGACTCCCCCTTTTTCTTGGGCAAAGATGAATCTATTCTGAGTTTTCCTAAAGCAGAAAGGACTAATGCTTGCCTCCTAAAAAAAAGATGATTATTATTCTCATCCCTTGAGGAAAACCGACCTTTTCCTGCCTCACGTTTATAAGAGCCACTATTCTATTGATTCCCCCCAAAAAATTTTATTCTGCACCTACTATGTATCATAACCACTTCTAAATCAAAAAAATAAAAAATGAGATGTTTCCCTTTTATGTATTTTTGTAGATTATTAAATATACAATCAATTTAAATTAAATACACTAAGTCCCCTGCATAGGAACCTTCAAGTGGCGAAACTTCAAAGATGTGAATGTGCACTGTCATGCCCAATGACATAAGTTAGTTCGTGTGTCTGATGTACATTATCACATGCATGCATCCTCTAGAAGTGGTTGTGCTTTTTGTAATTTACTGTACAGTATTGTTTTTATGTATTATTTGTGTGCAAAGTATGATGAACTTATTGCATTACAGTATTATATTGCTGACTGTGTTAGTTGGGCATCTATACTAACTTTGTTGAACTGATGAACAAACTGGACATATGGACTCTCAGACTGGAACTCATTTATATGTAGGGGACTTACTGTATCTCATCCAGAAAAGATAAGCTGAAGCTCTAAATAATAGGTAAGCTTATAAAGTGAACCAATCTTAAATTTAAAACTTCATACATGTACAGAGTAGATTCAATTATAATTTTATTCTTGATTAAATACTTCATGGAGTCAAAAAGCATTAAGTGCTTATGGAACAAAATAAACAAAATAGAGATACTAACAATATACTGTTTAGATGCATAGGGGATGACAGATATTTTAAAAATTAGCCTTTTATTACCTGGATAACATTTTTTATTGTATATGTATACACACACACACACACACACACACACACACACATATATATTTATATATAACTTTTTGTACTTCTTTTCTTTACCTTAATTTGTGGCAATATTTTATCATACTCTCGAATCTACTACACAAATTATTTGTATTACTACAAATATGCAATTAGGGAATAAGTACATTTATAAAAATTAAAAAAGACATCAAATGAATTAATAGCTTTTACAATTTTTAGAGACTCTAAGAAAACCCTTTTATGAAATCCAGACACATTCGTTAAGTTTATTTTGTAAAGTTAAAGTCTGCTCCCCTCCAACTTTGGGTACACAGTATAGGCCTCAAGTTCACATAAACACAAGATTTCTGGCAGAAAATGCCACAGGTAGCTCCTTGGTAGCTTTGCCACTACTGTGCACCAGGCGGCTGAGGATGGTTCTTATTGATTAAAGTATCATTTTTACTTTCATAAAGACTGTATTGTTGTCAGGTAAGGGCCATGAAAGCTGATATTGAGAAATTCTCCACATACAAAGGCTGGGTTCAGCTATAAAGGGATCTGATTCACCTTAGCTCCTAAACACTCAAAAAACTGTAATAGAACAGTCTATTTCTCATAAGATCACTTCTCTGGTCTGAAGTCCTTGGCATTAAGCTATCACTTTACTTGTTTATTTTTCTTTCTGCATCTCTGATAGATTCCTGTCTATACTATCTTAGTTTTTGACTGTTGACTTTATATAAAAATCCTTTATGTACAACAAAATATAGTCTCAATTACACCTTAAGTTTATTAATACTTTATAGGAAATCACTGGCAATATCTAAAGAAAATCTGACTCCCCCTTTTTCTTGGGCAAAGATAAATCTGGTCTGAGATTTCCAAAAGCAGAAAGGACTAATGTTTGCCTCCTAAAAAAAAAAAAGATGGCCATTATGTCATTCCTTGGAGAAAGTTGACCTGCCTCATGTTCATAAAAGTCACTATTCTATTGATTTCTCCCTGCAAAAAATTTTATTCTGCACCTACTATGTATCATAACCTCTTCTAAATCATACATATAGAGTGGTCAACAAAACAAAAATAATTGGAAAAACTGCCTTCTTGTGAAAGATAACAAAGAGTACACAAATAAGTAAACAAGATGATGGTAAGCACACTGATAACTGATAATTCCCTGAGGAAAGAGAGTAAAAGTGTTCATGAAGATGGGTGACCAGGAAAAACCTCAGTGGGGTGGCAAGATATGAATGCCAAATGAAAATACAGAGCTAGTATTACTCCAAATGTTAGGACAATAATTTTCAATTTGATCAACCTAAAATAAGAAGCTCTTCAAAGGTCTTAAGCATAGAAAAATTAAATCTTATTGACTACTGTATTTAAATCACCTGTATTGAGACATCATTTATATACAATAAAATTAATCCATTTGAAATGTATGATTCAATAAGTTTTGACAAACGTAAGTATAACCACAGTCATGTTGTCTATGACAACTTAATATTTTAAGAAATTACTCTGGCTGATGAATAAAGAATGGATGCAGAAGGGCAAAAAGCGTTTATTATTTTTGCCCTTCAAAAACATTAAATTATTATTTTCAAAAACATTAAAGCAATTTATGTGTTAAATATTCACAAATGTGTACAAACTTAACACTGTAAGTGATAGAACTTTGTTTTTCTCAGTTCACATTTTGTAAATAAAATTGGCAACTTTTAAAAATGAATTAGATTTGGGTAGATGAGGAAAAAATGATAAATTAGCAATGAATCTGTCACATAAAATATAAGTTGGCTTATCAACATCTCCTGAAACTCCCTTCTAGAGTATAGAAAACTGAAAATTTTATTTTCCAGACTTATTGCATGTGATTTGTGTTCTGCCAAGGAGAATCATCACCAAGAGACTTCTACTGCAAACTTAGCAATCTGAAGTGGCATCCACGACAGGGAAGACTAGAGATGTAATAAATAAATATTTATCTTTGAAAGAATCTGTAATAGAGGTTTGTTTTCCAGATCTATTTCATCATAGGTACTGAGAGGTGGATGGCAATGGCAGTGGAATTTTTATTAGAAAGACTTGAATTTTTTTTCAGGTTATGTTGTTCCAAATGGTATAATATCATGCTTGATTTTCTGTTTGTTTGTTTTGTTTTTATTGTTTTGTTTTCTTAGAATTTTTAAAGCTTCTTAATATTCTCCATAAATCTCTTTCTACTTAAACTTGATAGAGTGGATGCTGTTATGGAGACTGAGTGGCAACCAACACTCTGAATAATATAGAGATAATATAGACTGTTTGTAGACTAGTCAGTGACAGACTCATTATTTTGCCCAAATTCTTGACCTTGCCCTATATCCACACACGTTTTGCCATGTGACTTTTTAATTTCTTTCAAAAACAATGAAATAGATCATTTTTTTCTTTTGGATTTGTCTTAGCCATGCAAACTGCTTTGGCAAATGGGGCACTCGTACAAAGGTAATAAGCAGAGGTTTTATATGTGATTATGCAAATGAAGCTTGGTCTCATACACTTATGACATGTTGCAAAAAGAGTACTTTAAATCTTGATAGACTGGACTTCTGGAGTAGAGTTCTCTCAATTGATCTATCAATCCAGCTGTCTGCACAAGAAGCGTAATCACTCCATATGTGATGGCTTAAAAGTCTTTACCAGCCAACCCACAAATCCATTAAAATGAATAATGTTGTTTTAAACTACTGAGTTTGGACTGTTTTGCTTAGTGCTATTATTATAGCAATAGATAACTCATTACATTTAGTATAGCACATACAAAATAGGTTACTAGATTTTTTTAGCTATTATTCATTTGCTTACTTGCTCAACAAATTTTTTTAAGCATTAAGTACTAAACTAAAAAGCTGACATTATAGTAGTGAACAAAACTGGCAATGTGCTTGCTGTCATAAGGCTTATATTATAGTTAATGAGAGAAAATATTAAATACATAATCATAAAACTTCAAACCAACTACTTTTTAGGAAGAAAACAATGAGGCCTTGAAAGGGGGTAATATCATTTTGGAGAAAGCTTTTAGTAAATACTTTTTTAAAGAAGTGACATTTACACTAATTATCTGTAGAAGGTATCTCTTATTAATAGCAGAAAACTCCTATTGAATAAAATTCCCTCTACTATGATTTAGGAAAATACCTCTTCCCAAACTTGGCTGTTCTAAGTGTAGAGTCTATTATGATTGTGTTTTTATTATAGAAGAAAGTCAACTTTACTAAATGATATTGAAAAAATATCCAGTTATTCTAACTTTAGTTTTCCTCAAACTCTTCCTACTACTTGACATTACTTAAATATGTTTTATATTGTCTATATCCTCATCATTTCCCCAAAATCTAAGCTCTGGAAGAGATGAGACTGTTTTGTTTGATATTACAACCTAGTAGCTCACAAAATAGCTAAGATAAAGTAAGTTTTCAATAACTATTTTATGTAAATGTCACATTTGATATTTAATTTGTTTCTATTGAACACTTATAAATAATACCTTAGCAAGCATCATTTTCTGAAACTTTTTTCATAAAAATTAAGTAATTTTGTTCCAGATGAATTTCTCAAAGTATAAAAGGTATATCAATGTATTTAAGCAATGTATATTGCTAAAACATTAAATCTTAAGTTATGTTCTGACAATTGAAGTATTAGGAGAATAATAAAGCAAACTTTGTATGCAAAGCCTTTCTTTTGACAAGATATTGACAATCTATATAAAAAATAAATAAGTAGTGATTTCTCTCTATTTCTATTACTATTTGGTAAAATATCAATGTAAATAGGTTCAGAAAATAAGTTACTGCTGTCTCCTTTGTGTTTTGTATAATGAGCTCTTCTAAATAATTATTTGCATGATAATAAATTATGAACAATATACAAATACTGAAAATAGACTCTGATACAAATAAAATCAAGGAAACATAAGAGCCAGTGGAGAAAAATCTTATGTCAAGAAACCAAATTAGCTTTGAACAGCTGAGCTTCAAATGATATAACTAGCTTGTCACAATAGTAGTATGCTAGAAAATGCAAACATATTGCGAAGGTGCAGGTGCCAGTCTCACATTCATAATTCCTTCAGTCCATGGTGAATATAATTAATTGTATTGTTGGTTTTTCCCTGACCTATTTACCAGTATAACGTATCAATATATATCTAGTAACCTAGTCCAAGATAGGGCTTATCTGAATATCTGACTATATCATACAAAATGATTCCCTAATCTTTTCATATTACAAATTTAATTTCCCTTTATTTTTCTCTAATAAATTATTATGGTAGGCAAAGAGAGAGAAAACAAGCCTTTCTAAAAGTTCAGAATATACATTTTCCCATTAGTGTGAATGATTTAGGAATGAGAGAGGAGATAGTCAGATGCTGGTTGGGCAGACGGAAACGGTCTGGAGGAGACTTAACACCTGTGGAAATGCCCTCTGCACCACCTCATTATATAATGGTTGCCTTAACTTGTGGTTAATGTGGTTAAGAACAACCTTTTAACCAAGAAGGTACTACCAAAAGGGACTTTTTGCTGCTTAATGGCAGATACATTAGCTTAACTAAATGTTCTAACTTGACCTTTGCTTACTGTAATATCATTAGCATAGTATTTGCATTGCAATTTTACTCCCCTGAGAGGGCTGTTCTGTGGTACTTATGGGTAATAGTCGAGATGCAGTAACGTTGGTCAAGGACCTGTACGCACAATAAGAACGGGGTCTCAGAAAATAAGGGGCAGATGAGATGTTAATAGGTTAATAAGGGAAACGCCCCCAGAAAAAATAAGAAGTAAACCACAAATCAACTCCTAGAATGGATAACCTATTTTGGGCCCCCTATCTTCTCTGGAGAGTTTTGTTGCTTAATAAACTCCTTTTACTCCTCATTTTGATGTCCACGATCCTTAATCTCCTTGATTGTGGGACAAGAACCTGAGGTTGCTGGTCTAAGCTGACCGTGGAGTTAAAAATCCTGCAACAGTCAGTTGTCTACCTATTGCTGGACTAATAACAGTCAGGGGTTCCATAACTGGTTAGTCTAAGGAAATCAGAATCTGGTGCTATGTTGAGGTGGATTCCTATAGGAAGGAGAAAAATGGGCAGTGGATGCCAAGTAAGCAAACTATGTCACATTCCAGTCACTCTGGACTCTGTGATAGCCAAGTTTGGAATAAATATTTTTCTAAGTCATACTGAAAGGAATTTTATTAATAAGAGTTTTCTGTTTCTTCTTCCTCTTATGGATTAAATACACCAGTGTTGATGTCTTTCAGAAATGTTAGAAGAATGAGAAAATTAGCTGAAATGAGGAATACATTATAATAGGAGATATCACAAATAAATGACTATAGCAATGTTTTATTATCGATCTATGAGAACAAAGCACCAGGACTTAGTGATAGGTTTCTATGAAGCTGATAAATATATCCTAATTCTTCAACTCAAAATTACTTTAATCTAAAAACTTTATCATTATTTTATGAATTTTTGAGTAATATAATATTTGTATCTACAATTACTTCCATATCTAGTGTAAGACTATAAAATACAGCTGAACATGATAGCTAAGAGATTTATTGTAAGACAGATTAGGCAATTTATTTTAGAAGTTGAATATTTTAACGTTGGTTACCTGCTGCTTTTTGTTTTTATTATCTTATTTTTCTGTCACACTTTGAAATGAAAGAGGAATATTTGGTGTGTAATTTTGTTGAATCAATATTTTAGTTTCTCTCACATATTTGCAATATAAACCAAAAAGTTGTGATTGAAAGAAATACTTCTTATTAGGTTATTTAATATACCAATAATAAGAAAGGAGTAGATAAAATTATGTCAACACAAATATCCCAGATGTTCATTATTATTTGAGCTTATTATTTGAAATAAATACCCTGAGTTAAATTTTACTTTTTCCAGATGCGTAGAGATGCTTCTTTCATGCTTCCGTTAGATGTAGACATTTAAAAAATAAAATTTCACATTATTTTTCTTTATGAGAAACGCAACATTCTGGAACAGGTGCTTTCATCAAAGTCCAAAAACATACCTTTATTTTATCTTTACATTTAAAGAAATGTTTAATTCCTGTTACATCTAAATCCTAATGTTAGTGGTATTTTCAAATCCTTAAATATTTTATTATCAAAATTTGGCAGTATTTACCACACTTAGTCATTATACATTTTCATAATCTAGTCTTCTGTTTTGTTCATGTTTACTATAAAAATTGACCTCTGGTATTTATCATGTACTTTTAACACAAATATTTTGTTTGTTTTCTGATAAAACATTTACTGTTTTTTATTTATTTACTTTTCGATTTTTGCTGAATAGATGGGGATTTTAATGTATTTTTTCTTTTATTTCTGTGATGTTAGTTTGGTTTAGATGTAGACAACCAGATAAAATTATTTTAGGTCACATTTCTTTCTGAGCATATGATTGTATTTTACAAAAAGTGTTGAGTATAATTTTTAGGGGTAAGATTTAGGAAACTAGACAGACATTATTTTAGAAATTTTAACTCACATTGGTTACTTTACAATGCTATCTTGATTTATTTACTGGTAAAATAAGGATACCTGTAGAATTTTCTCCATAGGATTTTTGGGAGAATTAAAGAATTATTTTTGTAGATCCATAGTAGGATCTCATTTTATTCTTTATTTTCCTTTAAAAGTCTTTGACATTCCTTGTTCTTCCAACTGCCTTCGTTCTTGTCCTCCTCTTTATTACATAATTATTATTGTCATTACCATAATTAAGAATATTATCCCTGATAGATACCTTAGAAGAATCAGGGACTTCATTTATTCAGTCAAATATATTCAGCAACTGTCAAAATTAAAAAATTACACTTAGCCCTGAGTTGGGTTTTTTTGTTGTTGTTTTGTTTTGTTTTTTTGAGTTGGAGTCTCACTCCGTCACCCAGACTGGAGTGCAGTGGCCTCGACTTGCTGGGTTCTGGCAATCCTTCTGTCTCAGCCTTCCAAGTAGCTGGAACTCCAGGCGCGCGCTACCACGCCCGGCTATGTTTTTTTTTGTTGTTGTTGTTGTTTTTTGTAGAGATGAGGTCTCGGGCTCAGGCAATCCACTCACCTCAGCCTCCCAAAGTGCGGGATTACAGGCTGAGCCACCTAGCCCGGCTAGCCCTGAGTTTTAAAAGAAGGACACATAATATAAAACAATTAGTATTTAAGAAGCCTAAAGCATGTTTCTTCATTATTGTGTTTTTAGAGACCAGGGAATGACACTTTAACCTGAAGTTAATGCCAGATTTTTCTAAGTATAAATTTAGCTCCTGAGTGGGGCTGGGAAGGGCTTTCATCAATGCACACCAAGATTTTGCTTCAGGCATACCTCCTACAAAGAATGGATGCCAGGTTTTGTTCGGTTATCCCAAGATGTTTTTTTCTTATTCCTGATCTTATTCAAATCCCAGCTCTTATTTTTCTTTTTCAAATAATCCAGTCTATTTAGTTAAATTATAATCTCCCTTGTTACTAAGCTTCTGTTACTTAAAATAATCATGCAAATCGTTCACGTCCTTATTATGAACTATCTTCCATTCTTACTGATTTATTATATAGTTCTATATAATTTAGAACCACATCTTCAAATAGACTTAAAAAGCAATGTTTGTATATATCCAAAATATCTACCACTCTAATTCTAGTCACACTAATTGGAGCTCATAAAGAAAATAATATATATGCACATAAAGCATCCTTTGTGCAATCTTTTATGGTAGGCTTGATATTTCTAAGCAAGTTAACTTTATATTTTGTAGACTTGCATAGGTTTTTGTAAGTCAACTATAAATGTTGTAAATGTGTTTTCTAGATATCTGTGATATAACTCTGATTTTCACTTTCTTATTTCACAGTTATTCTGTGAATTCTTTTATTTATTATTTAAAAACATATCTATATAATATTAGAAATAAATCAAAAGAAAACAAGATCTCAGGTGTACTTTAATCCAAAAATTTTATAAAAAGGTTATATGTGTGTATATATGCATATTTACATATACATACATATACATATGTTGTATATGATCTTACACAGAAGTCATTTGGCATATAGTGAAAGTAAAAATGTTTCTATAATATATAATTATGCATATAAAATGCAACTTGATGTGTGGAGTTTCTAGATTAAAATGACAGTGTTAAGTTTTTCAATTGAGAGAGAAAGTGATCATTATAATAGACAAGCATAGATTTGTAATATTAATGTAATTACATAGCAAATAAAGTAAGAAACACTACAGGCTAGTTAATATCATGTGAATATTCACTATTAGCAATAAAGTACTTGACTTTAATGTTTTGCTGAATGTTTATGTTCTTTCTTTCTTCATTCTTTCTCAGATATTCACACAAATACTTACTTTCTTAAAAAAATGTTCTCCCTTTTCACTTCATGTCTGTGGAAACAAATTAAAGATAGTGGAATATACTATAAAGAAAAGCCAACAGGCCACCCTCTTGAAGACCCAAGCTGCATGGAGAGATAAAACTGAGGACTAATTAAAGTATCTACTCAGAAAATATAGAGCTGTTTTAAAAGCACATATTTGAAAGGGCTTTGTGGAGACTTTTCTTTCCTATAATATTGTAGTAATTTTAGAATTTTTCTTACAGTATTGCGATTGAAATTGTATTAGAAAATACACAAATATAAATTTTAGTAAAAGAGATATTTGCCAGTTACTTTTCTATAATTCTTTATGTTTGTCTTGTTTTTATTAGTTTTTAGAAATGATACAAACATTTGCTGTTAGAAATAGTAAAAAGATGTATAATTGAACAGAACATGGACTTGGAGAAGGCAGTAATTATAATCTACTGATTTAAAAAACAAGCATGAATATGGTATAACTGTTGCAAAGTTATGACAAAAAGTTACAAAGAATCTACACCATACATGTTAAAACCCAGAAATATTTTAAATATCTTTACCAATATTAGCTTTCAAAATTTATATGATAAAGATAGCAATATCATTTAATATAATATATAAATAATAATTTTATCTTTATTTCTGCAGTGAGAGAAAATCTAAAAAGATTAACAAATTGACATGTATAGAAATGATAGCTTAGAAACTAAAATATAGATTTCAGTAACATATAGATTATTTACTTAGATGTAATTGAACTTAGGTAAATTAGCAGCTAAAGTCTACATGTACCAAGGGCAGAGATTAATTGAGCTTTTAAACTGTACATCCTAGAATAAGTTGTAATTCTCTAGGAAAAGAGGCAGTGGGTATTATTTGATGGCCTGGGTATTATTTGATGGCCTGAAAACATGGAAATATCCCTTGAGTGCTTTATAGAGGCTATCCAATCTGTCAAAGACTAATTCAAGCCAAATATGTGTGTTATTAAAGTTATAACCCAATAGTCTTTTCCCACTAAGTGGTTTGCTGAATCCTCATTGCTCAGTGGGCCTTGACATCTGCGTTACAATTTTCTTCTTCCATCACTACTGATGTAGCTTCAGTAGAGTGCAAATGAATTTCATTCTCCCTTTGATACTTTGAAAGTTAATTTGTTTTTAAACTTCAGACTTAAACTCCATAAGTCAGAAGTGTCAGAAATAAATAAACATTTGTATATTCCCGTGGGATGATTCAATTCATCAGTGCTGTGCATAGACATATACTATGAGATTTGTTTCAATGATTGACCATCTATTATAGGTAACCTATAATAGATTGTTTTGGGGAATATGAATGGGGGAAAGACTGATTCTAAGGTAAATTCCAGGGGTAAGAAAACATTGGTGGCAACTGTTTTGCAGAGTTTAACAGTCAATAGAAAAAGAAAGGGATTATGGGACCAAAAGAGTTTTATTTTTCATTTCATTTTCTTTTTAGTAATTAAGGTAAGAAGTCATTATAGGTAGAAATGCTGATGGGGATGATTGAATAGAGAAAATATGTGACTTGAGATGGAAATAAATACTAACAGCGGTATTCTTCTGTGGTCTAAAGGCGGTGAAGTTTTACACATAAAAGCGGCAGCCTAATGATGTAACTGAAAATTTTAGGAAGTTCTCTTCTATTGGCCTTTGGTGCTACTGGATGTTTGAAGAGAGAGTATGTAATATAAAAAGATTTATACGAAAATGAACGAATGATCTAGAAAAATATTAAGATTGAACAGCAGCTCTAGAGAAGTATTTGACATCCGAAGTCTTGAAATAATCCTACACCTTATTCTGTACATAAATTGATTTCTACTGATGCAGAAGTGGAGTAAAAGGAGAACTATGTTTTTATCAGAGTTGTTATTTTTTTCTTCAGTTAGAAAAATATATAGAAAAAGTTTTAAGACCAAATACAAGGGAAAAATTAAACTCATGAAGCATGGAAAATGAACTAGAATAAAAGAAAATTTAAAAAGAGTGATTTATAGTGGGGATGAAGAGGAAAACCTAAATAAGCTTGAGGTAAACTGGAGCTTCCAGCGTGGTTAGCAGTTTCTAAACTAAGATAAAGAGAAGGATGGGCTGCATAGATAAATGATACTGGTTGAAAGAAAAGATACTAGAATTTGACATTATGGAAAGAATGCAGTTATGGGTAATACTAAGGCATCTGATATGTCTATGGAAGTGTGGACTAAATCACAACAGAAGATATAATCATTGGTAACGAGTGTATAAAAAGCTCAAGAGCTCACACACATAGACTTGTCACTGTTGGTATTGAAATCCTTAAAACTATAAAACTGATAAGTTTTGAGATCTGGAACTTAAGATTTTACGAGTTATGAAATTGTTTACTATGTGCTTATAATTATGTATAAAAGAGTGGTGTAGTTAATGTTATGAATCTTACAGTTTTATATGAGGGTGTAAATTAGTTTACATTTTAAATATGTATCTCAAATAATTTATATGTAAACCAATGGTTTGCCAGTGTACATATTTCTATGACAATTGCTGAATTTATTTAACTCAACCAACAAAATATGAAAGGTGAATGTGGTCTCAAGAAAAATCAATATAATATCATAAATACACAACAGCACAGATACACACAAATAAGATGATATGGTTATTTTATTTTGTTTTGTGTTTATTGCTACATAGGCCAGATTTTTATTTGTTCTAGTTTTTCAGTATACTTAAATGACATTAAAATATTTATTAGAAACAAAATAAAACAGAGGGAACAAAATTCTGTGCCAAATCTTATGCCTAAAAATGACCTTTGGATTTACATTTACTAAATTTGTGTCTTTAAATTTTTACATTTTTACCTTTACAAAATAGCTGTCCAGTTAAAATTGTGCCATTTAAACTTAGAAACTTAAGTCCAAAGTACTTTTTTGCTATTGTCTTAAAAACATAACATTAATTATATAGTGGCAGAATAGTTAACTAAAATACTAAGGCAAGTTTTATATTAAAATTATTTTTAGATTGCAAATACTACATTTTCATTATTACAGCAACTATATTTTTATAATGTTGAATTTTATTAATAGTTTTTATTCTTTATGTTATAACTTTAATGATACTAGCTATCAAACAATAAAAAGTGTGCAAGGAGGTGAGCAGTTATGAATCAGAATATATTTTCTTTTTTAATCTGGGAGACATTGAAATAGTGAAGCCCACAATCCAGTTTACCTGGGTTGGAATCCCCTCCCTCATTTACTAGCTATGTTACATTGGACGGTTACCTCTCTTTGCTTCTGTTTTGTCATCTGTGAAACAGAAATAATTGTTATCAATCTCCTTGAGACGCTATGAGGAAAAGTTTATTTATTGATTTTATTGATTTTATTTTTTTTTTCTTGAGTTGGAGTCTCACTCCGTCGCCCAGACTGGAGTGCAGCGGCCGCTCCGGCCACCGCAACCTCGACCTGCTGGGCTCCGGCGATCCTTCCGCCTCCGCCTTCCGAGTAGCCGGAACTACAGGCGCGCGCTACCACGCCCGGCTGATTTTTTGATTTATTGTGGAGCTGAGGTCTCGCTTGCCCAGGCGGGTCTCGAACCCGCGGGCTCAGGCAATCACCTCAGCCTCCCAAGGCGCGGGATTACAGGCTGAGCCACCGAGCCTGGCTAGGAAAAATTTAAGTCATAAAGCATTTGGATTCCTAGGAATACTTATAATACTTAAAATGATTCATGTTTTATTAGAATTCATTATCACAGCAATGTTGACTGGGCATTATTATTCTCATTGTAAATATCATGAAGCAGATGAAATAATTTTAATTGATAATCCATGATTGTGTAATTTAAATACTGTTACACTTAATTTGTGTGTGTGTGTATGTGTGTGTAATCTGATAATTATGACAGTCAAGATTTAAGTTTCAAACCTATCTGACTCCAACCTTCACTCTGTTCACAGCACCACTGCATTCACATTGTCACATAGTAATAATGTGCTTTCAGATTTGAAAAATAAAAATATTTGTATTATGTTTAAGTCATTTTAAGAACAGGAAGAAAATTCTAGAAAAAAATTAAAAGGAGAATATCTCAAGATGTACGAGTTTAGGAACTTCAATGTGTGATATTTAAATTGAAAACAGATGGCACAAATATGTTAATAAGCTTTAAGTACTACATAATGTTATTGAAGCTAGTTGGAAGATATTCAAAAATAATCTTTAGTTTATAACATATCAGGAGAAAATAAGGTTTAAAAAGTAAATGAGTGAAAAAATGAACCATTGGAAATTCAATACTTTTGAAAGAAGGATTTAGTAACACATTAATTAAAATAAATTCATGAATCTGTCTTTTAACAGAGAACCTACATTCACATTTAAAAAGAACATTTGGATATAATGCTTGATGATATCAATGTATATATATCTAAACTCAAGATGCATTTTCTTGTACTAAAATGTGATTTTTTAAATAAATAAAAATTTTAAAATTAATTAATTAATTAAACATAAAAACACTCCTTTGGGAAAACAGTTATTAGCGCTATACAACAAAGCTAATATATTCCCAAATTCAGTCTCTTATTGAATGGCAAGAAAACTAGCTATAAAAATGCATTAGAAGCTGAGCATAGTGGCTCATGACTGTAAT
Source organism: Tarsius wallacei (assembly GCA_963574415.1). Taxonomy (NCBI): domain Eukaryota; kingdom Metazoa; phylum Chordata; class Mammalia; order Primates; family Tarsiidae; genus Tarsius; species Tarsius wallacei. The sequence continues at coordinate 15,993 of CAUYQG010106287.1, forward strand.
TCCAGAACATTGAGAGGCAAAAACCAGAGGATTACCTGAGTCCAGGGGTTTGAGAACAACTTGGGCAAATTAATGAGAATTGTCTCTACAATAAATCAAAAAATTAGCCATGCATGGTGATGTGTGTCTGTAGTTCCAGCTTCTTGGAAGTCTGAGGCAGAAGGATAGCCTGAGTCCATGAGGTCGAGGCTGCCATAACTGTGAGTGTTCCACTGTACTCCAGCCGAGGTGACAGAGTGAGACTCTGAATCAAAAAATAAATAAATAAACAAAAGTAGAGATATTAGATATATAGTAATGACAAACATACCCCAACAAATTCTTTATTGGTATTCAGTAGTGCATAATATACATAAACAGTAAAAGAGGCACTTGATAAAATCTGGAGTATTTCTAATGTATTTCTAGAAAAATAAAAAGGTCCATTCAAGTCCTTTACTACCTTTACTGGATTTTTGAGAAGGATCAAATATTTTTAAAGGTGCTAGTCAGTTTGACAATTCATAATCTTTCAACTATAGCAAAAATATTTTAGGCCAGGTGCAGTGGCTCATGTCTATAATCCCAGCACTTTGGAAGGCTGAGGTGAGAGGATGACTGAGCCCACGGGTTCAAGACCAGCCTGGGCAATTTGGAGAGACCTCATCTCTACAATAAATCAAAAAATTAGCCGGGTATGGTGGCACAGGCCTGTAGTTCCAGCTACTTGGAATGTTGAAGCAGTAGGATCACCTGAATCCAGGAGGTTGAGCGTGCCACTGCACTACAGCCTGAGTGACAGAGTGAGATTCCAACTAAAAAAATTTTTTAATGATATTTAGATTATTTATGAAAAATAATAAATTATTATGATAAACATATTTATAATCTAGTGCAGTTTATAATTTAATTTGAAAAGAAACTAACAATATCTTGTTAAAAATTTAGTCCTTGAGCTTGTTGGGGTTAAGAGCATGCTGACCCAAAATATTGTGTCTTGGCATATGGAACCTATAAATGGCAGATGCAGGAAAAGCTCCCTGAACTTCCCCTTAACTAGTCATAAAACTCTCATGTGAGAAGTGCCTTCTTTCCCAGAAAAAAGAAGCATCTTTATCCAAAGATAGAGGAATGCCCAGAAGAATTCTAACAGGCCTTGCCAAATTTCCCCAGTTTACTACTGTTAGTTCATACCTCTTGTCCTATAATTTTTCAACAACTTTTCACTCATCATCATACCTAGTTCAGTAAGTTCTCACTTGACTTCTTTAAAGGTTCTTAGAAACTGTAACTTGAAGCAAAAAGATGTATAACGAAACCAGTTTTACTACAGGCTAATTGATATAAACAGGGCATATTTCTATGGCATAATTGTGGTCACAAAAACACTGCCAAACTTCCACATAAATAAAAAAAAAATGTTTAATATTAAACATTAAAGTAAATATGAGTTATACAGACTTTTAATAAATATTAATCAAAGCAAATAAGATCACAATTTTTCAATAAATCAGTGAATGAATCAGTGAATGACAATGAGTGATGCAAAGCTTATATAATGGGTAATCAGTGAATGACAATGGTGATGCAAACACTTCTGGAGTAGAAAGGCAAAAGTTATAGGAGATAGTTTTTAATACATTGCCATTCTGGGAGGTATGTTTGGACATAAAGGCATATAGCATCCTTGGTGAACTGTGGAGAATGTTTCCAGGCAAATTCTTTTAGTTTTCCTAAGTTAGTAATGGATTATAGCAAAGGTTTCTGCTAGAAGTTTGAGATGTATATTCATGTTAGTTTGGGTGCAGGAAGTTAAGTTTCATAGAATAGCTGTGCAGCATTGTGTTTGGCTTGATATTATTGGCAGAATTATAAAAAGAGTATTTCTAGATGTTTAAAACTTCCCTATGTTAAGGGAACGTTGTCATCTTTCATTTTATAATTTTTAATTTGAGGTCTCCAACTTCTTCACAGCAGTAGTCTGTAGGTCCTTCTGGACTGGTTGGGGTGACATCCTCAGGACTCCAAGGCTTTATTCTCATGTGATGAATCTAAGAGTTTATTCCAGAAATCTTCACTGCTGATGGGGTGGAGAGAACAGTGTAGGGTTTCTCCCAATTTGGGCCTAAAGAAGGAGAGAGAGGAAAGAGCCCTCACCAGTGCTAAAGTCTCCCGGGTTTTATATACTATTTTACAACATCTACACACTCTTTTTTGATATGCATGTATCCACTATTTTTTGTGCTATATTTTCCTTCTTTTAAATTACCAAACATTTAAGTGCAGACTTTCCTATATATAATTATTCTCTGTTCTTTATATCCTTCCTTACCAAAAACATGCTTTTACACCAACTGTCTTTACATTTTTTTCTTTCCATCTTTCCATAAAACCTACATTAATATTTTGAATTGTCTTTAGTAACTTTAATTAAGTCTATTTGTATTCCAACATGGATGACCAGGACCAAACAGTTGGAACTTGTGTTAATTTAAGAAAGTAATTTGGGTTCTAATGCCCTAATATTCACTTGGGGCTGTTGGGGTGATGGTAAGCTATGACAGGCACTTTGGCTGATTCCCAGGCCTCTTCAGTGATCCTCATTTCTGAGCTAGGTATGCCCTCCTTTCCAGAAGAGAGCAAATCTGCTTTCCAGTGATTTTCTGGCCTGTGTGATGGACAAGGTCCTGGATTTAGGCCTCTTTGGGGCAACTAGGCTTTACCCATGGCAATAAACACCATCCCCTAAGCAGGTTTGTTCCTACCAGGTTTCCGATGGGCCCGTTGGAGTTTTGAAGCGAATGGCGACTGCCAATTGAGATGCCTTTTTTGGCCCTCTGGTTCTACAGCCCTCCGTGTTGGCATCCTGCTGTTTCTTACTCTTTAAAGCCTCAGCTGAGAAAAAACCTTAAAGTTTGTCTTTTAATTGGTTATGAAATTTTTGCTCATTTCTTTGTTTGTAATGATTTGGCATAAAACTCTTTTTTGTTTTTGAGTCGGAGTCTCACTCCATCGCCCAGACTGGATGCAGCGGCCGCTCCCGGCCACCGCAGCCTCGACCCGCTGGGCTCCGGCAATCCTTCCGCCTCCGCCTCCCGAGTAGCCGGAACGACAGGCGCGCGCTACCACGTCCGGCTAAGTTTTTTTTTATTTATTGTAGAGATGAGGTCTCTCGCCAAGTTGCCCAGGCGGGTCTCAAACCTGTGGGCCCAGGCAATCCACTCACCTCAGCCTCCCCAAAGCACTGGGACTACAGATTGAGCCACCACCGAGTCTGGCGCCTGGTGCCTTTTTTTTTTTTTTTTTTTTTTTTGAGTTGGAGTCTCACTCCGTCGCCCAGACTGGAGTTCAGTGGCCGCTCCCGGCCACTGCAGCCTCGACCTGCCGGGCTCTGGCGATCCTTCTGCCTCAGCCTTCCAAGTGGCTGGAACTATAGGCGTGTGCTACCACGACAGGCTATTTTTTTTTTTTTTTTTTTTGATTTATTGTAGAGATGAGGGCTCGCCAAGTTGCCCAGGTGGGTCTCAAACTCACGGGCTCAAGCAATTCACTCACCTCAGCCTCCCAAGCTGCGGGATTACAGGCTGAGCCACTGAGTCCGGCTGGTATAAAACTTTTTAGAGTGAACATACTATGTGGATATGAAATGATCTGTGCCTATTTAGTTTCAACTATGAACAGGCATATTTGTTAAGACTTTTTATAAATTGTTAAATTACAGTTTTAGTTGTGAGATGTGGATAATTAGGTGAGGGGATCAAGTCCCAAACTATTATGCTACAGAGAGAGAGCACCTGGTATTTCATCTGAACTGCAGGAGAAGTACTCGTCATAGTAAAGTGTACTTAGATAGTAAGCTTTCAAAGTTTGAAAACTTTAGTTAGCCTGACAAACGCCAGTGTTATCTAGCATTGATTTTTTTTTGCATTTAGCAAAGTTGGAAGAGTGTATTAGAGCACTTGCAGATTTGGTTCAGAAAAAGCAGATTAAAATGACAGTAGACTGTTTTTCAGGATTAATTGATTTGTGATCCCTTTACTTTTGTTTGGGAGTAGGACTGATAGTCCCAGTCTAGACTTAATTTGAGAGATTTATCAGAAAAAGTACATGGACTTTAATATATATTTCTTCTATTGACCTCTCTGAGGTTGAGCCATGGTGAAAGACTGTATATAGGGAACTCCGACCATTTTCCCTTACAACTTCTAAAAGATTTAATTGTTAGATTATAATGTATCAATATTTCCCTTTGGAGGCCAGGTTTCCCTGTTCTGTAATTTGAAACTTAGCCATGCATGGGTGCACAAGTATTTAAGTCATTTGAGGATCAAAGGATCCCAGTGTGACAGAATGCACCTTAGAGGAGTGCAAATTGTTGATGCACATGGTCTGTTGCCCATCTGAAATGAGAGAGAAGCAAAATAAAAGCAAACTTTACTTTTCCTCTTTCTCTGACCCACACACACTCCCTGTCCTCATATACTTATGATGTCCCCATGGATGCCAACATGACATCCATCCATGTGTGTGTGGGGGGGACTCTGTTGATAGGATTTAGTCGTGATTACCTATGCAAACACCAATCCCCTGGCCTTGTTTGGGACTGCCTCTGAACCTCCTAGATTGTTGACTTTATTGCCTTGTTGGGTCTTCCCACATGGAAATCAGAAAAAAGTGGTGTGGGTGCTGGAGGAAGCCATGCACATCTATTTGCACATGCACACCTTAGGGGTGGACATGAACTGGACTATCTGTATGAATAAAAATTCTCCATACCAGTCTTTGTATAGGTATTCTCCCTTCATTTCTTTGAAAAGTATCAGTATATTGTTGGTTAGTTGCCAGCACTCACAAACACGAGAAGGGTTAATTTGTAGGTAGAACCCTCCTTTTCTATGTGACCATTCAAATTGAGGACATAAAAAGTGTCTAAGGAAGATGTTTGGATCTATTGAATCTTCTCTCAATGGTTTTTGACATATTGTAGCTGTTATTCAGCAAGACATTGTTATGAAAGTATCTTTGTTCAAAGTATGATTTTTATAATTACAGATGGGACAGTCCAAATTTAGGTCTTAATTTAGGTCTTAATAATTAAGCAAATGGGCTACTACCTGAGTTTTAGTGGATGAGGTTGATAGTATTTCAATAGGAAAATGTCCATATGGTCTTAAAAACTTACATCCTAAAAAGTCTATGAAGCAAGTGAATAGAGCTTGAAAGGCTAAGGTGTAGCTTTGAGTCCATATTTGCCTTAAACAAAAAATACAGCCTTACATTTTTTGGGAGCAAGGGGTAGCTTAGCTCCACAAAATTCTGCCCAAAAGGAGAAAATTAAGGTCGATACAAGCCTATCCTCTTCACATTAGCAAAACTATGTTGGTCCCTGACATGATAAAAGAAGCAGCGCAGATGAAATGGAGAAAGAAAAAACTTCTTTGAATTTTTTCCTCGTGTTCCTCTATTTTCAAAAATTGACAAAAACGACATTTCTCTTTGTCACATCCTTTATATATAAAACACATCCTATCAAATACCAGCATTTCATCACACTGTATACAACTTTTTAAGCACAGAATACTGAAATGAGCTAAATCAGTTAATAAAATCAAATTGCTAACAAAATAATAATATTAACCAGCTTACTCCATTTTATTTAAAACTTCCTTCTTAGTTACCTGCCTGACCTAAGAATCAATGCCTACGTGTAATTACAGTAACGTTCCCATGACCACAGACCCCCAGCTTTGTCTCTTTGGGCAGGTCGTGCTGACCGTTTCCTGCTGACTATTACAAAACTCCTTAGCCATAAGTTCCACATAATTGTAAGCTTTATTAACTGAAATCAAACGTTATGCTTTATAAAATCCCATTGTTACATTTTCATATTTTGTCCTTATATTCTGTTAGTGACCTAACCAAGGAAACTCCATTATGTAATGATTCTTCTACCTTGTCTCTATGTAAATACCTTAAACTATATCTTGATGGCAGAACTCCAGGGACTTTCTGGACACTGGCTATACCTAGGACATGAAACTAATCAAAGCTCCCTAACAATCAAAAGTTCCCATTTTGGTTGCCAAGTTGTTAGTTAATAGTTGCTATGGTCACTAAGCTGCTATATAGCCAATACTGCAAATTTTACCTACAAAGCTTGTCACAAACTGCACCAATTTATCAAGAGTATTTCCTGGCATTTGCCTGCTCTTGACCCGCACATTAATAAAAAAAAACTCATAAATTAATTAAACTCAGCTTGCTGGCATGACTTCTTCTCGCTTCTCGGTCATAACAATACAAAGAAGGTACAGGAACCATGACATTGTTGAAGGAAGAAAATGTGATAGGAAAGACTGGAAGTCTTTTGCTGGTACCCTAATGGGCGGTCCGGAATTGGAATCAATCTGAGAGCCTTCGGAAAACACCAAGATGTAGCCTTGGCCAGAAATCTTCAATTACTCCCAGACTTAATTCAGCTCCACACAATAGCTAGACATCTGTGAAATGAAACTGGATTGAAACAGAGCCAACATTCCCGCCACCCATAGGTGATGAGGGATTGACTAAGCCCCTTCCAGCAGGCCTGTCCTCTGTGACTTGTAGAACAGCAGCCACGCTATCTGCTTTAAAGTGGCTGACAGAGACCCATGTTGATTTTGAGAGAGAGAAAACTACCGAGGATGAGAAGCCTCAGAAATGAAAGTAAAGAGACAGATCCACTTTCACTCACCCTTCTGAATCCATCAATCTGAGTCAGGGCACCAAAATGTTGCAGGAGTTTTTTTTTGTTTGTTTTTTTTTTGAGTCGGAGTCTCACTTCATCACCCAGACTGGAGTGCAGAGGCCACTCCCGGCAACCACAGCCTCGACCCGCTGGGCTCCGGCGATCCTTCCGCCTCAGCCTTCCGAGTAGCCGGAACTACAGGCGCGTGCTACCACACCCGGCT
>CAUYQG010106288.1:0-23812 GCA_963574415.1 Tarsius wallacei
GTGAGTGGATGGACAGAAAGAAGGAAGAAAAGAAGGGAGGGAGGGATGGGGAGGACGGGAGGGAGAATGGATCGATGAATGCAAAGACGAATGGAAGCAAGAAAGGGAGGGAGGGAAGGGAGAGGAAGAAATGATGGATGAATGGATGGATGGATGGGTGGATGGATGGATAGATGGGTGGGTGGGTGGGTGGGTGGACAGAAAGAAGGAAGGAAAGAAGGGAGTGAGGGACGGGGGAGGGAGGGAGAATGGATAGATGAATGGATAGACAAATGGAAGGAAGAAAGGAAGGGAGAGAGGAAGGGAGAGAGGAAAGGAGGGAAGGAGGGAGAGGTGAGGAAGAGATGGATGGATGGATGGATGGATGGATGGATGGATGGATGGATGGATAACTCCTTCAGACTTCATGCATGTGGCTTTGATTAATCTTGACATCTGACTAGAAATACTTGGCATGTTAGAAAGTTTATTTCTAAACCATAAATGGGTTCTGAGAATAAAAGCCTCCTTCCAGTTTGTAAGTCCCTGTAGGAGTTGCTTGACTCTGGCCTGTGGCTCATTTTTCCTGCTATTGCTGCTGGTGCTGCTGGAGCTGCTCCTCTCTCCAGGATTTGAGCCTTGAGTCAGGCGAGTTGCCTGCAAACAAAGTGAAGAGAAGGCTGAGGTCAGAGGAGGCTGTTGCCCTTGCCTCCCCTCAGGGCTGGAGTACAAGGCTGAGCTGGCCAGCCTCTCTGTGAGTCTAAGGGAGCTGTGGGGGTGGCAGGAGGAGGGAAGTAAGAAGGCAGGATGTTCACTGTAATTATTTTCATTGATTTGTCTACTCAGATCCCAAGTGCTGCAAAGCCGTTGTGACATTTAATAAAAATAATTCAAGGTAAAAATACCCCTTTGTCCCTGCTCCCTCCTTCTCCTCTATCAACACCACCTCAGCTTGCAAAGGGAGAAAAGGCTGAGGACCTGGAGTCTGTATCCCTGGATTTGAGACTGCACTATTATCAGCTGGCTGGTGACTCCAGGCAAGTGACTGTCCCTCTATGAGTGTTGGCTGCCCCCACTGTTAAATTAAGAAATGAGTTAAACATGGGAGGTCCTAATTCGGAGCCAGATGTCCAGGATTCTGATGCACCCAAATGAGGCAAAGGGCCATGCATTCCCCTCCGTTTCGTGCAGATCCTTTTCCTATCTGTGGAGTTGGTTTCTGATTGCTAGCATTTGACCACGGGAGAAACTCCCCTATCCCCATCTCTTGCAGGTTTCCACGCCATAGTAGGTTCATCCTTCGCCTTCTCTACCCTCACTTCCTTGTGAAACAAACAATATTCAGCCCATTATGAGAATAAACTGAGTTCCTAAAGTGGCAACGATTGCAACCTTGTCTTGCCCACCGACTATATGCCTGACAATATACTTTAAATATATGAGCTCAAATCCTGGCAGCAACTCTGCACTATAGGGATTCTTGTGGAAACTGAGACTAGGAGAGGTTAAATCTTCAACCTAGAGAAGCACAGTCAAAAAGTGGCAAAGTTGGACTCTGATTCAGGTCCCTGTGACTCCGGAGACCAGAGCTCTCTCCACGTGTCGAAGTCTGGGCCTGGACCCAAGCCTCCTGATTCCAGGTAGAAAAGCCCTAAACACAACCTGACTCAGCACAGTGAAGGGAGCAGGGGAGGGAAGTGGATTCTGAGAACCTCCTGATTCAGTAAGTCCTCTGAGAACGGCAGAGCCATCCTAGGCTGTCAGGGAAGATGTAATCAGGGTGACCTCATATGTTTCACGGATTCATTAAAGCCCATGTTCTGGGGTAAATGATTGCTTCCCCCTGGTCCTGCTGAAAAGAATATCGATCGTCTCCTTGTAGATTTAGAACGGGACAGTTGGCAATTAGAAAACACTTCCCCAGGCAGACACTGGGGAAGGGGGTCTCATTCCACTTCCCATTCATTCCATCAGTGACACACCAGCTGTGTGTCCTGGCTTACAGCACACCAAGGAAGTTCTGAGCTGGGCCCAGAGATGTGGCTGAGGACTCAAGTGGGTCCCCTGGGCGCTAAGGCTCATCTCTGCCGCTGAGGCATCATTTGGGCCTTTGCTGTCTTTCCCCACTCCCCACTCCCACCCCTGCCCCCAACAGCTAATGGATTTTTCTCTGTACAGAGAGATTTACTAAACAACTGAACTAGGACGCATTAAGTCTGCGGGTTTGGAGGTTTGTTTTAGAGCAATTCTCGCCCCAAGAACTGGCCGCTGAAATTAAGATGCATTCTTCTCAGCAAATATTGATTTCAACCAGAAGCAAATCCGAGAAGCTCGCTGCTCGCTGGATTTAAGCTCTGGCAGCTGCCGTCTCCACTAAGGGAGGGCTCACCCAGGTGCTCCCCACTTGAGGCCCAGAAGATAAGGGTGATGCTGAAGATTTGGGGTTAAGCTAGAGCTGAAAACTCACCCCCCAAAAAGTACCAAGCAAAAACTCACTCTGAGTCTTATAGTTGCTAGTGTATATCGCCAGATGAAAAAAATGACCATTGTACCATATACTGACCATTCCTAGTTTGCACAGCTCCATAGGAGGTGGGATTCACACATGGCCACAGTGACCAGCATAGGGTCCTTATGCTTCCCCTCCAAACCGGACCCAAAGTTCCCTTCCTCCAGGAAACATTACTTAACTCCCTCCCTTTCTTTCTCCCCAGTTCCTCCAGTATTTTCAGCAATCCAGAAATGCATGTCCGTATTTATCTTCTCTTCCTCAAAATGTCCTGCATTGCTTCCATTTCTCCCCCAAAACTTTTCAGGGATTGGGACCACACATGTATCTTTAGCATCTTACACAGCACCTAAGGTCTACAGTCGAGAAAGCTTGGAACTTTTTGAAATGAAGTTAGTCACTCTAAATTCTTGGTCCAACTCAGTAACCTTCTAATTGTGGGACCTTAGGCAAAAGCTCCTCTCTAGACTTTGGTTTCTAATTTCTAAGAAGCAGATAATTCTCTGCTGAAAAAGCAGAGAATTGGATTGGACCAGATAGCCTTGATGATTTTCTCAGCTACTAAAAATAGAAAACAATTCTGCTGAGGTTCTTAGTTCTAAATAACACCCACCTCCCACCAAGCTCCTCAACACTTGGCAACACTTCATGATGGAACAACTTTAAGACAATGCTCTTTCTAGGTCCATCAGGCAAGGGAGCTAGGTTCTTGGGATGCATGGCAATGTAACACAAATAGGTGGCTACACTTTTGTCATCGGGGCATTTGAACACTTCACCAGTGAAGATACAGGAATGGCAGATAAGCACAAGAAAAGACGCTCCCCATCAGTGGTCACAATCCCCCTAGTAGAATGGCTAAAACACTTGCTTTTAACTGACAATATGAAGTGCTGGTGAGGACTGGAACTCTTATTGTCGGTAGGAAAACAAAATGTACAGCTACTCTGGAAATCAATTTGGCTGTTTCTTATAAAGTTAAGCATACACTTATCATGGCCCCATAATCCTGCTCATAGGTATTTACCAAAGAAAAATGAAAACCTATGTTTGCAAAGACCTGCACAGAGATGGTTATAGCAGCTTTATTCATAATTGCCGAAAACTGAGATCAGGTCAAATGCCCTTCCATAGGGACTGGATAAACAAACTATAGTATATCCTTATAATGGAAAACTACTTAGGAATGAAGGAGCAAACTAGTGATACATGTAACAATATCACAGATGCATCTGGAACCCATTTTATACTAAGTGAAAGAAGCCTGGCCCAAAAGGCTTTCTACTCTGCTTCCACTTATATGACTTTCTGGAAGCAGAAACACCGTAGACATGGATAAAGTATCTGTGATCACCAGGAGGAGGCTTGGGGGAAGAGGCAGACTGCAAGAGAATTTGGGGGCAATGACAGAAGTATTCTGTGTCATGACAGTGGTGATGGATACCTGACACTGTGTATTTTTCAAAACCCACAAAAGTGTACACTACAAAGAATAGCACACTACAAGGAGTATTTCTGGATGTAAATCTAAAATAAATTTTAAAAAATGGAAACATGAAGCCAAAAGAAATGTTCACATGGCCATTTTGCCATGTTAAAGTGGCAACATCAAAGGGGCCCGTTCAAACGGCCCTGCTCTAGATCCCTTTTCCCTCTGCCTCTGTGCCTCTCTAGTCTCTGGGGTGGAGATGGGAAATTTTTCAGGAGGAGTGAAGAAATTTTCAAGGCTGCCTCCTGTCCCCATCACCTTCTTTTGTTTTCCGGTTGGTGCAGTCTGGAGCCAGTGAGTCTGCAGAGATGGAGAATCCTGCTGGACAGCGTGAGCGGGTTCGGAGGGGCAGGGGGTTGCATACCCAGAGCTCACTGCTCAGCTTGGAGGTCAGTGATACCTCGGGTTTCTGGACTGAATTTCAGGGCCGAGAGGCAGACATGAGGTCAGGGCAGAATTCTAGGTGGATGTGGATCCTGCTGAGGAAGAAGGACTCCCCTATCAGGAAAAGAGAGGTGGGCCTGGCTCATGGATTCTCAGCAGTGATACCCATTTTCCAGTTTGGTAGGTCAATGCCATCTTTCTACTTCCTCCTGGGTAATCCTGAGCAAATTGCTGATTAAGGTGGGCTGTAGCTTTACCTGGGCTTCTTCATCTGTAAAATTGGAAAAATAATCATACCTATTGAGATGCTTGTGTGAGTTAATACTCATTCACTCAACACATATTTATTGATTATCTATTATGCACCTGTCACTGTCTTATGGGCTTGGTATACAGATAAACATTCCTATTTTCAAGGCACTTACCTTGCAGCGAGCATAGATAGCTAATAACAATGAAGCAAATATGTAATGTGGAAGGTGGTGGAAATGCTGTGACAATGAGAGATTAGAAGTGGATTGGTTGGGGAGGTGCTATTTTATACGACCAGAAATACACACACAGAGCAGTGTATACAGGACTGGCTGCCCAGCATGGAGGTCAAGGGGACCTCGGATTTCCTTCTGCTTTGTTCAGACTGAATTCCAGGACCGAGAGGCAGACATGATTAGGGAAGGCTTCACAGAGGAGGTGATGTTTTAGCAGAGACCTGAGGGCAGTGGGAGAATGGGATGGCGAGGGAGCAATCCATGCAGAGGGAGCAGCCTGGGCAAAGACTCTGAGGCAAGCATGTGCTTGACAGAGACTAGGAACAGTCAAGAGGCAGTGCGGCCAAACAGGAGGGGATGGAATGAAGCCAGGGAAATAGCGAGAGACCAGGTAGTGAGGGACTTGGAGATGCCCCTTGTCCATGCATTATCTATTATTCAGACTAACATAGAAGTCATTGAAAGCCTTTGAGGAGTGGCATGTTCTGACTCGCGTTCTAAAAGGATCCCTCTGGCCAGTTTGTGAAGACTAGACAGTAGGGCGGTAAGGGCAAGCCAGGGAGCCCAGTGAGGAAGTTATTGCATGATCTAAAAGAGAGATGATGGTGGCCTGAACAAATAGAAACACATATATCATACTTAGAACACAGCCTGGCATGCACAAAGTGCTCAATTAATGTTATCTATAATCATTATTGCTGAGCTGGGCATGGTGGCATGTACCTGAAATCCCAGCTACTTGGGAGGATGAGGTGGGAGGAGCCTTTGGATCCAGGAGTTCAACACCAAGAGTTCAGCCCAGGAAACATAATGATCTCTCTTTTCTCTTCTCTTCTCTTCTCTTCTCTTCTCTTCTCTTCTCTTCTCTTCTCTTCTCTTCTCCTCTCTTCTCTCTCTCTCTCTGGCATTATAAAATTCATCATCATCATCATCTAGGGTATGAGATCAGGGAAAGCCTGAACCAGCCCACATTTCCAGTGTGAAGAAGTGCCAGACCTGCTGAACCCCTCATGGAGCTATGTGAGTCTGAGAATCTACTTTGGAAACCCAGAGTCTCTGGTTCCCTAAGAGAAATGACAGGGTTTTTCAACAAATACAGTACTTTAGTTTGGAATAAGAACCAGAAAGGAAAAGTCTGGGAGCAGCAGAATGCCCCAAAAGAATGGGAAAGCAAAAGAAAATAGCACAAGCTGAGCAGCATGGTTTGTTGCTGTGTCTGTGTGATCATCTCATTTCATCCTCAAAATGTGTTCTGAAGCAGTTGTTATCTTCATTCTTCAGGAGAGAAAAGCTGGCCTGAGAAAAGCTAATGGCCCAGGCATTAGCAATAGAAACAGGTTTCTGACTTGGGTGCAGCAGAATCCCCAGGCACCTGTGCTCTCCAGCGGGCACCTCAGCCTCTGCAGGTGTGTACAACCTGACTTAGCTCCAAGGGCCCCCAACAGGGCATAGACCACAAGTCATACTTCTGAGTGACTCCTCATTTCTGAATCTCCAGTATATATTATCAGCCAGTTCTGAAACCACCCTTTATTTGGCTCCTTGGTTTACCAAAGTAAGATGTCTTCTTCTTCATTATGGAAAACAGTGGTTCACCAAGAAGTGTCATCTCAATTGGCCATCACTATTTGCAAACACAAGAATGGCGTGCGCTTCCTTGATAGAATTTTCCAAATTTATTTCATTGAAAACCAGCTGTCCATACCAAGCTACTGACCTATTGGAAAATATTTGACCTTTCAGTTCTAACAAAAAAGCCCATCAAGGCTTTTTCTTTCGTAGTTGACCTCGGAATCATTAATGACCATCATGAATAACTTTGTCCAAAAAAAAAAAAGTATCCTTGGGAAATGGGCTAATTCTGAAATCAGAACAGGAGAAAAGACAAAATAAGCCAAAATATCTTTAAACCAGAAACAAGGAAACTACCCAACATTATCAGAGATTACAGGGCTGGTGTCAAAATGTCAAGGGAGCCAAACTGAACAGGCTTCCATTGATCAAAGATGGTATAATTTAAGCATCAGTAAGGACAATAACTACCCTGTATTAAAACACGTAGTGAGTTATTATGATACTCACAAAGTAAAATAAACCTCACCGGTCATCCCTGGAGGATGCTAAAGAAAACTCATTATTTTGAAAACTAGTAAATAAATGAGAAAAAATCAAACATTTATCTTCCTTTCCCTATACAAATGATACAATGTGTAACCAAATATTTTATGAGAAGAAATTTATATAAAAGTGTTATGGTACTATCAAATGCTAAATAAATAATAATAATAAATACTAGATGAAGAATGAATTACTGCTGTACCATTTTGTAACAACTAATGGATTAGTAGATTTGGGCAAGACACCTAGACACTGATACTTCCTGATAGAAAAATACAACACTACTGTATTGGCCCTGGCAACAAAGAAATCAAACCTTAATCTGATCAAGCTTCCAGATCTATCAAACTGCTCTCTAACAGGGAATTTAGGGACAGAGGAACCCATTAAATGGCACCATAGCATTCAGCAAAATCTACAGGACAAAGGACACAGAGGGGAGGGAGGGAGGTTGGAAGTGGAAACCACAGATTAAAGAAGCCTTAAGAGCCTATCGATTAATCAAAATATATAGATCTTATTGGGTCCTGATAATAACAAGCAAAGTGCAAAAGAAAAAAGTCTATGAGACAATGAAGGAAATTTCAACACTGATTAAGCCTTTGATGAGATTGAGAAATTACCTTTTTTTTTTTGGTGTGTGCATCAATTAGCTATTGTCACATAACAAAGCACACCAAAATTGAGTGGCTTAAATCAGCAACTATTTTGTTTACCCATGATTCTGCCAGTCACCAATATGGGCAGCGTCACCTGGAATGGTTCCCATCTATCCCACATGGTGTGGTTGAGATCACCTATATGTGTGAAGAGGCTGTGTGCCTCCCCTCCCTCCTTCTCTCTCCCCATCTCCCTCCCCTCTCTCCTTCTCTTCCCCATCCCCCCTCCAGGTCTCTCATTCTCAAGGAGGCTAGCCTGAGCATCTTCACATCTTCGCATAGTGACAGAGCATTCATGGTAAGCAGCAAAAGAGGAAAGACCCCAATGGGCAGGTGCTTTCTGAGATTCTGACTTGCACTATATTTGTTTTTGTCCCATTGGTCAAATAAAGTCACACTGTCCAGCCAGAATCAGTGTAGGAGGGGATTTCACAAACACTGAGAGTCATGGCTCATTGAGGGTCATTACTATAACAGTCTACCACAGTGTGATAGTGGGATAATGATTATGGTGATAAAAGAATGTTTTACTCTCTAGAAATGCATATGAAAATATTTTCATATAAAATGATATGCTTGAAAGTAATCAGGGGTGGGAAGGAGGGAGTGAGTGGGTATAGAGATGAAATAATATTGGCCATGAATTTATTGAAGCTGATTGAGGAGCATATGGTAGATCATTATATTATTGCCTCCACTTTATATGTGTTCAAAATTTGTGATGATAAAAAAGTTTTCTTTTTAATGGCTAATTAACCTCCAGCACTAGAAGAACCCAAGGGGGACTGGAGCATTCTCCCATTTTTGCTGTTTCAAAACATCATGTCCTGCTTGCCAAAGAGTGCGGCAATGGCAGGGGGCTTTTCTGGGCATTTGACTTCCTTCTTTCTCCGGAGAGTAATGTGAAACCAAACAGTCTGTACAAGCAACTCAGTGGGCTAAGACGCCACCCGTTCTTACATGCACAGCACCTATGATTTTATTTATTAGTACTAGCTTTTGTCCCAGGTTATTTGAGACTTAGGATATGGACTTATTGTGGATGATAAGTTATTAACTGAAAGAAGAATAAGAGAATGAGAATTCAGAAGTCACAAAGGGGGTGGGGGTGAGAGGCAGTAGCCTCTGTTGACAGGAGAAGGAGGAAGAAGAGAAGAAAAGCTCACTCAACTGGTATCAACCAAGACTCATTCCAGCATGTGCATAATGTGGACTGAACACTTACCTAGATAGAAAAAGGAAACATGGTTAAAGTGAATTAGACATCATTTATCCCCTTACAGTACCTGCAGTCATTCATTCCCTCAAAACATGTATTGGGTACCTACTGCATGCCAGAGTCTGTTAGATGCTAAGCGAGAATAAAAAGAGAATTTAAAACACTTTTCCAATCTGTATTAATGAGGACTATTCCAGTTGTAATAATAAATTACAATTCAAATCAGCTTAAACAGAAAAGATAACTTACTGGCTCATGTAGCTGGAAAGTTTGAGGCTAGCTTCAGGCACATCTGGATCCAGGTGCTCCAACAACATTGTCAAGAATCTGTCTCTTTTCATCTCTTAATCAGCTTCCCTCTGTGTGGGCATCATTCCCAGACAGACATTCCTGCCGGCAACAACAGGCTTACATCCTACCACATTGGCAGCAAATGTCCCAGGATTGGGTCTCTCTGGAACAGCTTGGCCTAGTGCCCATTACCAGCCATGGAGAAGGAATGCTCTGACAAGCCAGGCCTGCGCTGTGGGTCTGGCTCTGTGACTGTGGAAGAGGTCAGACCCCCTCTGTAACATAGACTGAGAGAGGAAAAGGGTGGTTTCCCAAAGGATAATCACTGAGTTGCCACCAGGAGGAGGAAGGCTGGATATTGACCTGGCCCAGCAACAGATGTCCTGTAGGTACTTACAGTCATTCATTCACTCATTCACTCAATAAATCTTTATTGCAGGCGTGTTGTGTGCCAGACTCTATTTTAGCTGCTAGAGACACAGCCTTGAACAGGACAGACAAAGTCACTAACGCTTGTATTCTAGAGGTAGAGACAGAAAACAAATATGTCAACGGGAAACCTTTATTTAAATCACAGATCATGATTCTTCTTGAAGCAAATAAGCAAGGTGTTGTAAGAGAGAGTGACAGAGAGAACCTTCTTGACACGGTTGGGCAGAGAAGGCTCCCCGAAGTGAGGACATGAACGCTTAGACGTGGAAGACGAGGAGCCTTGAGCACCCCGTGTGTGTGTCAGGGACTGAGGGTGGGGAGATGAGCATGGTGTCGTCCCTAACCTTGAGGAACTCATGGCTAAGTAGGAAAGACGGTGGTGGATAAACACCTTCCATACAGTACAGTAAGTGCTACTGATAATATAGACAGGATCTCACCCCCAGGACATGGAAAGGGAAGCAACTAAGGTGGATGATGGAGCTTGAGGAGAGGGAGCATGGGGCACAAAGATGCTTGAGTTGACGCTCAAAGGATAAGCAGACACTAGTTGGGACTCAATTGAGAGAAATGGAATTACAGGCAAAGGAGATGCCCATGGGGTAAAGACCAGGCGCATATAAGGAAGAGGAACTCAATCTGGTGGGTTCTCCGGAGTAATAGCAGTGGGAATGGCTGGGCTCATCTGCTGGAGGCTCCACAAGGTGCCGAGTGCCCCACCAACATGGAAACAGGTCAGATCAAGGCTGGAGTTCACTGTGTAGCTAAACAGAAGAGAGGCACTTGGCCCGAGAGCACCCCAGAGGGCTTTGTGAAGGAGGGGACTTCAAAGCTGTGCTTTGAAGAAATGCATTTCCCTCTTCTTTACCCCAATCCCCCAATTAACACGTCTTTATTAAGCAAGACAGAGGGCTAGAGGAAGTACCAAGCAGAGTGAGATGTGATCTCTGACCTCAGGCTGCTGGTTATGCATCCACTAACAAATCACAAGCTAGACCCACCACAGCTCTGCACTGGAAGGAGCCTTAGATATAATCCAGTAAGGCTCTAAGAGTCAGAGGGGGAAGTAACTTGCACAAGGTCTCACAGAAGAACTAAGAGTGGAATCATAATCATTTGCCCTGCTTCTGAGCAAGTGAGGGCCCCTTGGCTTTGCCCCAAGTAACTTCTGCCCATCAGTCCTGTTCTTCTGCCCCTGGGGCCTCTGAAGCAAGTCCAGGCTCCTTCTAATGTGTGAAGACAGTGCAGAAATTCCCAGTCTTTTCTCCAAGTCCAGACCCTTCAACTTTGCCCCCGATGGCTCAGAGTTCCGAGTCTTCACCATCACTTCTAGTTGGCCAAAGTCCATCTCAAAGCGCAGTGCCTGGGATTGGACCCCAGTGTATGCATGGAGTGGGTCATTGTCTCCTTTACCCTGAGCGCCATGCCGTCTCTGGGCTTGTCAGCCCCAGAGCATTGTTCAGAGCACAGGAAAGTCACCACAGGAGCTCCTGCCTGCTCCTTGAAGTTAACTCTGCAGCAGCCAAAGGTCCCACCAGGGTATGCTCTAGACAGGATGCTCTCAACCACGTGGGGCTCGCAGCAGGCAGTGAGTGGGCAGAAGGAGGGACGCTGTGAGGGCAAAAATGTGAGCCTGGCTCTGTCCCAAGTGGAGCCGCCCTCCCTGTTCTTAGCATTGACCACTCCACCCTCTCCTGCCCTTTCTCAATGGAAATGCAGCAACTAAATTGAAAGCTTTGAGAGATGTAACAGGGTAGGAGAGCATTGCACAAGGAGTCAGGAGGCCTCAGCCCAGGCCTGCTCTGCCAGCGGAGTGCTGAGGGACCTTGGGCTGGTCGGTCTGCCTCTCTGGGCCTAATTCCATCATCTCTAAATGGATATATAGCACAACTCTCTTAGACAGTGACGGCAACAAAGACCAATTCCTGAGGCCACCCTGGAGCTTTCTAGAGGCCATCAGTTACTATGGTCTGTCCATTACCGGGAGGTGAGGCCACTGTTCTTATTTATAAATGATTGGGACTAAGATTTGGGACTGTACCGTCCCAACCAGGGACACGCTCGGGGCCCTCCCAGAGGCAGGAGGAAGGAGCAGTCAAGACCAGGGTTGCCGTATAAAAAACAAGACACCACTTACTCTGAACTTCAGATGAAAAGTAACTAACTTTTTAATGTAAGTATATCCTAAATCTTGCATGGGATATACTTATACTAAAACATATTTGTTGTTTATCTGAAATTCAAATTAACTGGCTGCCCTGTATTTTTATTTGCCAAGTCTAAGACAGACACGGGGAAGATTGGGGGTAGGAGAAGACAGCAGCCATGAGCACCCAGCTGCACCCCCACATCCTCCCTCTTCTGGCCTCCTGCCTCTGCGTGGGCCTCACTGCCAAGGGGCTGGGAGCACAGGAGAAGTGGGGAACCCCAGAGCAATGGCAGAGGCAGAGAGGCGTGGGAAAAGAACGAGAGGGAAAATCGCATCAGAGAGAGAGAGGCAAGGCCTTACAGGAGGAGGTCACCTGTCCCTGTGGGAGTGGGACAGTGGAGGCAGTGGAGGCACCACAGAGAACCAAGTCAAGGCAGCGGGTACCTGTGTTCCAGTCCCTTCAATGGTGGTAGCAGGAGCCATAAAGCCTCTTAGTGGTAAATTATCTCCCTGCAAAGCAGCCTGGACCCCAGCAGAGAAAGCTCCAAGCAGGAGCCGATTACCGCTGACAAGCTGGGCTTTTTTTTAAGCCTCTCTCGTTCTTCCTGTCTTAAAGATCCATTCCGGCCACCAGACGATGTGGTCTCCAAGGGGATGCTCAGAATTCCCAAACACCCATGATCATCGCCTTGTTTTGATTCTGTCTGGGGCTGAGCGCCGTGGCTGAGAGAACAGCAAGCCCCACACGGAGTCGGACCTGGAGAGATGGATCCGGGACAGGCATGTCTCCTCGTTTCCCTAGACCTGGAGATCTCATTCCCTGGCCCTTTTCAGGATCCCAGTCCTCCCACAACACACCTCTCTGGCCCCTCCCCTACCCTGCACCTGAATTGACCAAGTGCCCAGTGACCCAGGTTTCTAACAGTCAGTCACACCAGGCTTGGAGAGTATTTTCTTTCTGCACCATCCTGGTGTTGTCTTCAGAAACAAGCCCTGTTGGTTTCCCAGGGGGCTTCACTGCAGAGCCTCGTGTGGCTTCCACCCAGAGCTGGGAGGGACCTCAATTGTCTGCCTGCACCCCAGACTGCAGGGAGCTCTCAGTTCCTGGGAAGAGTGACAAGGGTGTGGGCCCACAGGACCCCTGCAGCCTGGGAAGGGCTTAATGGAGGGGGAAGCCAAAGTGACCAGAGCCTCAGTGTCCGTGGAGCCAGGGTCGGTGGAGTCAGCTAACCAGTTCTTCCCCTGTTACAATAACATTTTCCATAGGTAACTTCCACCAGTCCTGTTTCAGCCCCCGGGGCCTCCAGAGCAAGCCCATGTTCTTTCTAATAATGTGAAGACAGTACCGAAACTCCCCAGTCTTTCCTTTTCCAAGTCCATTCCTTGAATTTTTCTCCAGATGGCTCAGGGTTCTGAGTCTTCACCACCCTCCTCCAGTTTGTCAAAGTTGATTTCAAAGTGCAGTGCCTGGGACTGGACACTGGGTCATCACCTCCTTCTCTCTGAGCGTGATACCTCTATAAATGCTGCCTAAGGGTTTGCTAATTCTAGCCAAAGGCTATACTGAGTCCCAGTCACTGACCCAGTCTCAGTAGAGGGGAGAAAACTCCCTGGAAGTTAGATATTTGAGGAACCCTAAAGCAAGAGGAGAAACCCCAAAGCTCTATGGTTAGCTTTGGCAAATTCCTCCTTTCTCTCCCCATTTTCATTTCTGCTCAACATCTCCCAGAATACCCTGCCCCACCCCCACCTCTGCCAGCCTTCCTTTCTCTTTCAGCCTCTCTTTTCACCTTCTTCCCATCCGACATCAAATAACTGGACGACCTTGGGCGAGTCACTTTGCTTCTCCGAAGCTCTCGTTTCTTCATTGAAAACGGCAATAATAATCCCTGGGCTGCTAACTTTGCAGGGCCTGCATGAGACGCAGTCGAGATAATTAATGGATGAGAAAGCACTTTGAAACTATTCAACACGGCGCCAATGAAAGGCATTATTTATTTCTTTATTCATTTATTTATTAATCTTGTGCATGACCCTGCACTGAGAATTCCACAAAGGGAGAGAAATAAGCAGAGCTCATAACTGCCCAGAGCTTTGGTTCTGCAATGTCAGAACCAGGGAGGCCTTAGCGAACCGCAAACAACCCCTTCACCATATGGGTGGGGAAACTGAAGCCCAAAGAAAAGTCATAGCCAGTGTTTGTTAAGCTCTTTTGAAGCGCGTTTGGCTATAAACTTATGTCATCTTCCAAAGTCCTACAGAGCTGGTGCTATTATTACTCTGCTGAAAAGTTGAGGAAATTGAGGGTCAGAGAAGTAGAGCAACTTGTCTCAGATCACACAGTAAACAGGTAGCACAATTAGAATTCGAACCTGGACAGGCTTATTCCAGGACACACACCTTCACCACTGTGCACAGTCATCCCACGTGTGCACAGCAGAGAATGCAGACCTGGGCTCCTTCCGTGCCAGCCTGTTCCTACATTGAAACCAGACGGCTGTAGAGGAGCAGTGGGACCTGACTGCAGTTCTAGCTCGGAGTGGCCCTATCCCATGGGAGCACTCTCCCCTTCGCTTCCCGGTAATGTATGACTTACAGCTCTGAGTCAGAAGGAGGCATCTGGGGGTGGGGGAAGCAGACCTGGAGGGAGGGGTGTTAGGCACAGCAAGAAAATAAGAGGCTGCTCAGAAGTGGGAGAAGCAAGGGAGTAGAAACAGGCTCCCCAGAGATGGGGCAAAAGAGGGGCACATGGGCATGAGGTGGCAGAGGTGATGGAAACAGACAGGAAGCTGCTCTGGGGCATCTATTGAACACGCTCTCCTCAGGGCCTCTTCTCTTGGCACTGGGGGGGGGTGAGAGGAGAACCTGCTAAAAGTCATCCTTTCCCTCGGGGAACTCCCGGTCTAATGCACACCAAGACACAAGCGGTTTAACAAATACCCCCCGCCTACCGAGGAGGGGCCAGCCCCAGTACTCAGCACCCACTCAAGAAGGTCGCTAGGCTCTTGTCCTTAGCCCAAGAGTGCATGTTCTAGAAAGTGCCCCAAGGCAAGCTGCTAAAAGTCTGTGGGGTTTTGAAGTGGAAAGGCCTGTAGACTTAAAGTCAAGAGATCAGCCCTGAACCTTGTTTGCTGTGTGATTTAGGGCAAGTCACTAGACCTTTATTGGCTGCCACCTCCCCATGTACAATGGGCATAATCAATTCTACCTATCTCACCAGGTTGTTCTAAGGAAGACATGAACTCCTGAAAGAACATGGTGATTCAGGAAGTGCTATCAGCTGATTGGGGCTGGAGGGATGGCGGTGAGGGATTGGGAGAGGTGAGGGATGGGGGAAGTGGCCCTGCATCTGAGCTGACCCTTGGGACAAGCATGGAGGGGATGGGCAGAACCTCAGTCTTCTTGGAGCCTGCTGCTCCTTCCAGTACGCCCTACCATGAACCCACTGCTGAAACTGCCAGAGTTGGGCTACATTACTAGTTGTAGGATGCCCAGACCCAGGGAGGGGACAGACAGTCGGGTCTCCTGCTCTGATCAGGCAGAATCTGCAGTGGGGATCCATTCTGAGCCCCATGCCTCAAGCAGAGCAGTGACACATAGGAGCATGTCCACAGAGGTGGCCCCAGGTGGCACAGGAGCTGGCAGCCAAGCCCCCCAGACCCGGATGAGGAAACTGCAGGTGTTTCCACTGGAGAAATACTGACTAGGGCACATGAACCTGCCTGCTCACTCAGTCCTCCTCCCATGGTCCCCATCTGAGTCCCTGTGATGCAAGCCCCCTGCCCAGCTTCACGCTCCCTGAGGTGGATCATTCAGATAAGCCAGAGTGGAGGTGTAGCCAGGGCCCTCAAGAAAATATCTCAAGGATATACCCTGGCTCTAACTTTTCCTGCACTGTAGGGCCTAGGGTTGATTAGTCCCCCACTGATAGATTTAATGACCCCTCTTGCTCCCAGATAAAACCCTATTGTCTACCAGATAAGAGGCAAGGCCGCTTTCCAAGTGACTAACTTACTTACCTACTTGTTAAACTCACCCCATCCCAACACCTCCCCCTATCAGCACACCTCCTGTCTCCAGGCTTCCTCCCAAAGACCCTCCCCACCATCTTGCCCTGTTGGAGGCCCTCCCATCCTCCAAAGTCCCTCGGCATTAGTAAGGGCGGAGTCTGAACCTCAGCCCTGTGACTACTAACAGCGTTTCCTGGGCTTGGCCATTCACTCTCCCTGGGCTTCAGAATCTGCATCTGCAGAATGGGGATGAATGAGGATTCAGGGTGTCCTTCTCCATAACCTTTGTCCAATTCCAAGATGTAGAAGCTATCACCTGGGAATCCCATTGTCTAGCAGACTCAGATTTGGTAGGTCTGGGTGAGACCAAGTGTCGGCATTTTTAACAATCTCCTGGGTGATGCTGCCGGCACTGGCACACCTGGAGGAACATGTGTTTCAAATATCTCACCTAATGCTAGCAAATCACATTAGCTCCCCGGGGATGGGGGGATGGATGGGTGCAGCTAGATGGACATGGGGCCCCGGGAATCCCTGGGGGCTCCAAGGTTTCTCCTCTGCTTTCTACCCAGCCTGGCAGTTCCTAAATATGCTAGAACTTTATTAGGAAGTGCAGTCCCACAGCCCCAGGTTTTTATACATATCAGTTCACCAAGACCCTCAAAGGTGGCTTCAGAGTGACCTCCCTTCCAGTAGATGTGAGCTTTGAGAATCAAGGAGGCAGGACAGAGGGTTCCATGAAGACAACCTGAGGAGCCGGGTGGATGGGTGGGTCTCCTCCACAATGCGTTAGGGAAGGTGAGTGAATTGAGGGGCATTGCAGCCCTTCTTGTCAGCTCTGGGGGCTGGCCCTCAGGCCTCTGCCCACTCCTTGAGATGGGGTGCCCCAAACTTGGCAAGCTTGCTCCTTACATGCATACCCTGCCCCAGCCGTGGGGCCTGTGAGAGGAATCCTGGAATCTAGGCCTGCCTCTGGATGCCAGCCACCAAACCCCCAGTGTGACCTGGGCCCAGGTACCTCCCCTCTGGGGGTCCGGGGTCCTCCCAGTAACACTGAGAGGGGTTCAGTGGCTTCTGGCCTTCTCTCTGAGACTATAATCAAGTCATTAGAGGGGACGCTAGAAGGAAGAGAGCATGCAGGGATAAAGGATGTGGAAGGATGAAGATTTGAAACACCCAAAGAGAAAAAGCACAAGTGTAAACTACTGAATAGAGTTACTTTGTCAGGAAACAGGGCACACAGCACCATAAAAATTAAAGTAATTTACTATGAAGCGCCATCCTGTTTTATTTTGTTATTCCCAAGCCAAACCCCCGAAGTCAAGAACATCAACAGCACAGGCAGGAGCAAAGGAAGAAAGGAGGGCGTGTCCTCCCCTCAGCACCAACTTGGGGCGAGTCAACCCCATCTGTCTCCATGGAAACCATATAAGACCCGGTGGGCCATTGAGATGGCCAGAGAACCAGGACACTATCGCCCTCTGTTGGGTGAAGCTGGACACGGCTTGGCCCAGAAGAGAGCCCAGGAGCTGGGGGCCCCCATGGAGGCCAGGGCAGGGTGAGCTCAGCCTCATGGAAGGCTCTAAACTGAGTCAGCCGCCCATACCATGGCCTGCAAACACAAGCCCTTCTGGAAAGTGAGGCTGGTCTCGGGTGGCACCAGTAGAGTGGAAAAGAACCAGAGACCAGGTTGCCACCTTGCCCTACCTCTCACCAACTGGGAAATAGGGCAAGCTGCTTAAGCTTTTCAAACCTTGACTTTTTTTTTTTTACCCTCGTCTGTAAAATGGGGATACATCTGTTCAATTGCAGGTTGTTGGGAGGATAGGGTGAGATACTCCGTGTCAGGTATCTGGCCTTCCTGGGAGCTCAGCACTACCAAGAAGCCCAGGCCCCTGATATGGAGCCAGATGCTCTGGCAGGAGACTGCTTGCTCCTTTCACATGCTGCCTTGATGTCCCTCCCCGCACCCATGCAGCATCCCTACTTGTCTGCCCTTCTTGGGGATGAAACCCAACAATGACAATGATGATAACCTAAAAGTTACCAAACTCTTCACAGGTCCACTGGTCCCACTTAGGCCACCTAAGGATCCTGATTCACGTGTCTCCAACAAGGAAACAGAGAGGTTGAGACCCTGCCGGGTCACAGAGCAGCAGACCAAGGGCTGGGTCAACGTGTCTGGTTCCAACGTGTTTTTAACTGCTTCCCTGTGCCTCCTCAGCTGCCATGGGAAGGACCCTGCCTGAAAGCCAGGGCTCCAAATCCTAACCTCAGCTCTGCCACTGGGACACCGTGTGACTTGGGCAAGTTATTCCCCTCCCATGCCTCAACTGCTTCACCTGTTACAGGGGGGTGGATGAGATGATTTCTAGGGGCGCTTCTGGTTCTGATGATCTCTGATTCTAATGAGTTGATTGGGTAAAAAGGAGTAAAGGGGAGGTTTGGTTCCCCCCCCCTCCACAAAAGTAAGGACTGTGGCTGAGCAGAGACAGCCAGGTCGTGGAAGACCTGCCCACAGCCTAATGACTAATGACCTCTCCTCATGACAGGCTTATGCTGTCGCCCCTGTCTGTATCTGCCTGGTCACCGCTAGCCAACAGGGACAAGTCCCCACATAACCACAGTGGAACTGGAATGTCTGATCTGGCTTTGGATGTAAATCTCTTGCTCGCATGTTCTCTCTCTCTCTCTCTTTCCCTCTTGCTCTGCTCCCCAGGGCTTCTGTGATCAAAGTGCCTTTCCACAAGTCTCCCAAGGCTGGCACAGCCTTGTAGGAGGGGAGGAGACAGCCTGACAGTCTCCAGCTGGGCAGGGAGAAATCACAGGGAGACCTCCAAGATATCGCCTGCTGGCTTAGGCCAGAAGACAATGCCTTCTTGCCACCCCCAGCAGGGAGGTGGGAGAGAGGGGGAAAGCCTAGAGGTTCAGGGCAGGGGCCGGCAGGAGGGAAACATGACAGGTGGGAGAAGGGGTGCAGGGTCCTTGATCTTTAAAACTAAAAACCATCACCCCTCTCCTGCCAGCTGACGTTGAACAATGTGGTCCGGCAGAAGCCTCCCAGGTTGACCCAGCTATGATGCAGAAAGAGGGTGGCTCTACCCTGCCTCCACTTTTACCAAACCATCAAATCAGGACAATGGGACCAGGCACGGTAGCTCATGACTATAATCCCAGTGCTTTGGGAGGCCGAGACAGGAGGCCAGGAGTTCGAGATCAGCCTGAGCAACACGATGAGACTCTGTCTCTACAAAAAATAAAATAAAATAAAATTTGCCAGATGTGGTGGCACGTGCCTATAGCCCCCAGCTACTTGAGAGGCTGAGGCAGGCGGATCCCTTGAGCCCAGGAGTTCAAGGCCGCAGTGAGCTATGATCGCATTATTGTACTCCAGCCTGCGTGACAGATCCTAACCCTATGTCTCAAAAAACAGCCAAAGAAATAAAAATAAAGTTAAAATAAATCAGGACAATGGTTACCTACCTACCTTCTAGGCTCATTCAAAGAACCTAGCAGAGTGTCTGGTACATAGGGAAGGCTCAACAAACAGCTGCCCCTTCTTTTCTTCCCCAGCCTTTCTGGCCCCACACAGAGCCCAAGTGCCTAATCTGGAAAGGCAGTAACAACGTCCACCTCTTAAGATTGATATAAGAATTAAATAGCAGACGTATGCACATGGTGTTCAATGGGCAGTGCTTCCTTCCTGCCGTCCTGAGTCTCAGATTCCGCGTCTGCAAAGGAGAGCTAAGAGTACTCACTTCTCGAGGCTGCGGAGGGGATGAAGAGAGATGTGCAAGTGGCCCATGCCTGGCACACGGAAAGGGCCCTCGGTATCTGTGAATGCCCCTCCCACACCCTGCGCTTGCTCAGGGCAGGACCTGGTCTGCTTGTTGCTAGATACACCATTCAGGACAAGACCTGTTGCGTATATATGTGATGAATCAATGAATGCATGGAGACCCATTGGACAGATGGGAAGATCTAGGCACAAGCTCTGGAGTTCTGCATTTGGTCCATCACAGGATTTGCTGCCGGAATTGGACAGCACCCCAGGGGCAGCTGATGTCTCGTAATGTCCAGCCACTCACACCCCCACTGATGGACAGCCGGCTGTCTTCCCTGGAGCTCGGCGGGAGAGAGCTGGGCAGCCCCAACCCTCCACCACCAAGTGTTATTATTGGACCGGGATCCAGGGGGTTGAGGCCCTCCCCTCTGGGCCAAGTGACTGTGGGCCAGATGGGCAGAAGGGTAGAAGGCCAGGCAAGAGGGCCGTAGATCTCCCCCGCCTGCACAGTGGCTGCCACAGTCACTGCTCTGATTCATGGGGAGGGCCAACTCCCGCCAGATAAGCAGGCCCATGCATCTCTGTCAGAGACTCTCGCTCAAGGGCAGCACCATCAATCCCGGGGTGGGAGCGTGCGTGTGCCAGCCGCTCCTTTGAAAGTGCCTTTCCTCCCGGGGCCCAGCTCTACACAGGCGGGCAGGCACAGGAGCCTGTGTGCACAGCATAATCTGCAGTTCTGCGTCCGATCCATCAATAACCCCAGGAGAGGAGCCTTCCGCCCGCTCCACGCAGGCTGAGACAACTGCCTGTTTCTCACCTCTGCCTAAAGCCAGGAGTTTATTTCCCCCCGGCCCAAGATCTCTCCCTTGCTTCCTGGAGTGCTTCTGCGACTGCCCGCCTGTGCGCACCAGCTGTCAGCCCCTGCCAGCCCCAACTGCTGAGGAGAGGAAGGGGTGCCCTGGCATCACAATGTGGGGGGGTGGGGGACAGAGGAAGGAGGGGAGCCCCAGCAAAGAGGGAGGGACAGGGCTGGAGGCACAGAGCCACAGACTCCTCAGCTGGCAGCCTGCTCGTGCCTAAACTTTCCCATCTGTACAATGGGTCTCATTCATTTCACACATATTTACGAGTCAGCTCTTGTTCTGAATGCAGTATCGTGCCATGAGCAGCAAGACCCTTCCCTGAGCAAGCTTGCATTCTGGTGAAGGAGACCAGCAATGTCAAGGTCAACACAGAGAGATGCTAGATTACTTCAGTTAATAACAGCCATGAAGAAGAGGGAAAGAGTCATAGAAGGGAGTGGCTGGGGTGAGGGCACCACATAAGCTCAGGAAAGAGTCATAGAAGGGAATGGCTGGGGTGAGGGCACCACATAAGCTCAGGGAAGAACTGAGGAACTAGCATTTGAGCGAAATACTCAGTGACACAAGGAATAGCCAAGCCAGGAGATGAGGGGAACACTCCTGGCAGAGGGAACAGCAATGCTAAATACAAAGGCAGGAAGGAACTTGGCCTGTTAGGGAAGAAAGGAAACCAGTGTCACTGGAATGTGGGAGGGAGTGTCTAGGAAGTGAGGTTAGCAACAAGGCACGGTGGCTTAGTCCTGTAATCCCAGCACTTTGGGAGGCCGAGGAGGGAGGAGTGTTTATGTCCAGGAGTTTGAGACCAGTCTGGGCAACACAGCAAGACTTTGTCTCAAAATAAAAGAAAAAAAGGTGGGGGGGAAGCAATGAGGTTAGTGAAACAAAGCAGAGGACAGAGCACGCAGGACCTCACAGACCATAGACTGTGACAAGGACTGTGGATGTTACTTGTAACGGGAAGCCACTAGAAGGTTCTGAACCAGGAACGTGATCTGATTTAAATTGGATACAGTTCCCTGTAGCTGCTTGGTAGAGGGTAATTGGAAGGGGCAGGAGCAGAAACACTAGGTAAGGAAGCAGGCTGCATAATAGTCTGAATATTTGACCCAAATGAGTTCAGAAAGGAGGCATGTAGGAATGCAGCATTAAAAGGGCGGACCCAACAAAGCTAAGTCCAACAACCAAGGCCACTCCAGCCCTATTAGGCTAACCTTCTCATGTTTAGTTTACAATTCAACAAACAAGTATCTAGCACCTGCTATAGACCAGGCAGTGGGGATTCAGCTATGAGGAAGACATCTCTGTCCTTGAGGTCCCAGACTAGTGGGAGAAACAGGCAAGGAGACAAATGATTTTAGGCACAGACTGCAAGTGATCACCCTACCCAGAGAGATCAGGGAGAGCTTCCCAGAGGAGGTGATTTCCAGCATTTACAAGAAAAGAAAAGGGTGGGATAGACAGGACCTATAGTGTGGAAGTCCCAGACACAGATCCAAGGCCACGCCAAAGGACCAAGGCTCGAACTCAAGTCCACTCTGCCAGATACTTTCAGTCACCAGCCTACATGAAGAAGACCAGAGGCCCCAAGAGAGAGGACAGCCGAAACATCAAACAGATTCCAGTCCCTTGAGTTTTCCAGCTGAGGCCCTGATATTGTAAAGCAGTGAAAAGTCCCTACTGTGCCCTGACCCAGCTCCTGACCCATAGAATCCGGGAACGTAATATCGGGCCATCTGACACCAGTCCGTTTTGGCTTCACAGGCAGAATGACTAGCATAGCTCCCCACTGTCTGTCCCTGTCATGTGATCCAAGTCCTTCCACCCGACCCCACACCCTCCATCCCCGACCGGGGCCTACCTTTCATCCGGGCTCCTGTCTTCCCCCTTATCTGATGAAACGCCTTGAATTCTGGAACATGATAGGATCCACAATTTAGATGGGCCCTCCCTTTTCCCCAGCACTCTGTTATCCTCCCAGGCCTTGGCTAACTCCACCTCCGAGTCTCAGCACACCCCACTTTCCCGGCAGCCAGTGCCTACTCACAGGCACTCAGGATTTCCTGCCCCCAGCACAGCACCCAGCACAGCAGTCATCACTCGCTCAGGGGTTGGTGCCTACCCTCATGGCCGCCCCTCCCCCAATGACTCTGAAGGGGCTTCCATGTTGTCTCTTTTGCTGCTTCGTTCCCAACACAAAGTCTGGCACATTCTTGTTGGAGAAAGGCATAAGAGTGGAAAGTAAGAGTGAGTGCTTCCTTGCTGGGAACAACCAAGCACACACCAGGCATTTCCTGAGCCCCCACTATGTGCCAAGCAGTGATGGGTACAGAGGGTGTCCACCTACCTCTAATGCACAGAAAGGCTGGCAAGTGCTGTCAGCAAGGGAAGAAGCCAGTCTAGGACCGTCAGAAGGAGGATAGCTCTTATCCAGGGAGCCTTCCTGGAAGAGGTGACATTGGAGCTGGGCCTTGAAAGATGGGCAGGATTTCAACAGGTGGCTACAGATAAGGAAAGCACAGTCAGTCAGAGACATAAAAGGAACTGCCTGGATAAAAACTAAGGCAGCACTATTCAACATGTCAAACCATGAGCCACTCTTTGAGCAGCGCTGGTCTCAGTAGAGAGACCAGGACCCAGAAACAACTTATTGCCAGGGCAACTGGATAGGTGAAAAGTGACTTCACAAGGGAGCAGCCAACGTGTGTGTCAGCATCTAGTCCCTGAGAGAACTCAGATGGCAGGTGTTTGGACCAGGGGGTGGTGAGTGGTGTTGGGGCAGGAGCCAGGCAGAGATGCCCTACTCAAAGGCCTTAGGCCCTGGACGAGATGAAGTTGCCCTCCATGTACACTGTGCTCAAGTGGCCAGTCCTTCAGTGGACCTCAGCAGCTCATCCCACCCAGGTGGGCATGATGGCACCCTGCTTTCTGCAGTAAGAGACCACTGCAAGACTGTTAGCCTGTGGACCCTCCCTTTGAAATGCTTCCATATGTGCACACTGACACGCCAACCCATAATTCCAGAATTTCGTAGACTCATGCCCACCCCAGTTAAGAACCCCAGTCTAATGTACTGGTAAACTCTTTGGACAATGTGTGGAGCCCCTGATTCCAGGGTCACTAGAACCAGGGGGGTGAGGTACCTAAAGAAAGGTCTGAGGAAGGGGAACAGACTCAAGTTCTGCCTAAAGGCATGGCAGAGGCTGGGAGCCCGAGGGAGGGAGGAATTAGGCATCTGTGCACTGGGGTATTTTTTTTTTAATAATCAGTATTTTTTATTATGATATTGTGGGGTACGGTCAAGGATTAGGTATACAAATATGCTTCGTTCAGGTACCCTTGTTGACAAGAGGTGTCTTCCCGTCCCCAGACAGATATTGACTACCATTAATCCCATCTCCCTTCCCCTCCCCCCCATAGTTTCCCATCTCTGTCAGTCAT